>VSMD01100917.1:0-13214 GCA_008750895.1 Mirza zaza | reverse complement strand
ATAGCATGGAATATATTTCTGAATGTCTAGAAAAAAAGGATTTTTAGTTATATTAACTAATCATTTGAATAACATATATTATGCATTTACCTCATTCCAGCAAGTACTTTACCACTGATCATCTCATTTAATCCTTGTAATAAACCTATGACACAGATGCTATCATTCTTCCCCTTTCAAAGATGATATAACAGGCAAAGAAAGATCAAATGGCTTATCCAAGCCAATGCAATGGTAGGGCCACAATTCAAACACAGAACCTTACTTGGAACCAGAATGCTATAGTCTCTAAACGATGGTCTAATAACTGCAACAATAAGATAAATTCAAAGTTGCTGTATTTTCTTTGAGTTCGAAAAAGGTTATGCTCTAAATTTACTCAAGGCATAGAAATAGCTGTTAAAGGGATTATCTTTTGTTGTCCGGGTACAATTGTGTGCCTCATAACAATGTTTAGGCCAATGACAGACCATGTATCAGACAGGGGTCCCACAAGATTATGATGGAGCTGCCAAAATGTACCATTTTTTGTCTTTTATACTGTTATTTTTACTGTACCTTTTCTATGTTTAGATATGTTTACATACACAAATACCACTGTGTTACAAGTACCTACAGTATTCACTACAGTGACATGCTGTACAGGTTTGTAGCCCAGGAGTAATAGGCTACCATATACCCTAGTTGTGCAGTAGGTACCATTAGATTTTTGTAAGAATACTATGATGTCTGCACAAAGATAAAATTGCCTAACCTTGCATTACATATCCCTGCTTAATGTTAAGGTACGCATGATGACAACTACTTCAAAAAGGTTTTGTTAGTGTTAACTACAGACTCAAGAAAACAATTAAAACAAACTTTCAAAAACTGTTAAATGTTTTGGGTAGCATGCTAATTTCAACCAGGAAAAAAAATACTCTAAAAGCTTGCTTTTGGCTGGGCGTGGTGGCTCACACCTATAATCCTAGTACTCTGGGAGGCCGAGGCGGGCGGATTGCTCGAGGTCAGGAGTTTGAAACCAGCCTGAGCAAGAGCGAGACCCCGTCTCTATTATAAATAGAAAGAAATTAATTGGCCAAGTAATATATATAGAGAAAATTAGCTGGGCATGGTGGCACATGCCTGTAGTCCCAGCTACTTGGGAGGCTGAGGCAGTAGGACTGCTTGACCCAGGAGATTGAGGTTGCTGTGAGCTAGGCTGACACCACGGCACTCTAGCTCAGGTGACAGAGCAAGACTCTGTCTCAAAAAAAAAAAAAAAATGTTCATAGCTGGTGACATAATACCATATCTAGAAATCTATTATAATAAAGCCAAATATTGATGTACAAAGATGTTCATGGTAGTATAATTTGTGATAATGAAAACTGGAAATAGCTGGTTATAATTTATTTAAAGGACTACTTAAATCAGAGTGAGGGCCGGGCACGGTGGCTCAAGCCTGTAATCCTAGCTCTCTGGGAGGCCGAGGTGGGCGGATCGTTTGAGCTCAGGAGTTCAAGACCAGCCTGAGCAAGAGCGAGACCCCATCTCTACTATAAATAGAAAGAAATTAATTGGCCAACTCATATATATAGAAAAGAATGAGCCGGGCATGGTGGCACATGCCTGTAGTCCCAGCTACTTGGGAGGCTGAGGCAGCAGGATTGCTTGAGCCCAGGAGTGAGGTTGCTGTGAGCGAGGCTGACGCCACGGCACTCACTCTAGCCTGGGCAATAAAGTGAGACTCTGTCTCAAAAAAAAAAAAAAAAAAAATATCAGAGTGATGCCATAAAGTGAAATACAATGCAATTATGAAAAATGATATTGCAGAGGGTCGTTTAATATGGAAAAATGGTCATGACACGTCATGATGCCAAACTGCCTTCCCACCCCTCAAAGAATAGCTGCCACCAGCTGTAAATGCTTTATACCCACTCCTCAAACTCTTTGCTGTCTGTCTTTTCCTCATTACACTCCAGAAATTACTGAAGGTTTTCAGCAATCTAATCATCTCATCACTGAGTTTTGTCAGTTCTCATTTTCCATCTTTTCTGCAGCATTTAACATTTTATCATTGTCCTTTGTTTTCCTCTTGCTGGGCATCTTCCTGCCACCTGAACGGCAGATGTTTGTTTCATCCTAGTTTCCTTGCAGTACTCTCATCTGCTTCCTGTGTCTCACACTGTTGCTTATTTTAGACCTGTCCATGGCCACAATTTTTAACTGAGAAATGAGTGTAATATATCATTTTAAATTTTGCTTTTAAAATTAGTTTAACAATTTAAAACCAGTAATTTATGCCGATCTCTTTCAGCATAAATTATCAAACATAGGACACACAGAAATAAGTGACTCACCAACTGTATAAATAACTTTAACATTATCCATTTGGGAATCTGTAATGTTATTCTTGGCTTCGCCTTTCACTTCCCCGAGAAGAAAACCTTCCTATAAGGGTAAGAATAAGAGGCAGTATATAGAATACATTGATAGAATTAATGTTCAGACCACTTAACCAATATTTTCTGAGTCTTTAACAATGTATACAAGTGTGTGCTATTTGTTGGGGGCAGGGGAGGGGCACTCAAAAAAAAAACCCTAGAGGTGCTTCCAGTTTACTTGGGAAATGTGAAGTTAGATAAAAATGAGAATGGATTGTAAATACCACTGTGATTTTCGGAAGGGGAAAGAGATTAACATGGCCTGAAATACCTGAAGGTCTGGTGGAGGCAAGAATACAATTGACTTTGAAAGGCTAGGCAATGTTTGTGCAGGCGCAGCACCCTGGGAGTAGGCTATTTGTAAGGAAATCAAAGATAAATAAGATGGAGCCAATAACAGAGCATCCCAAATGATTAGCCAAGGAGTCTGTATTTAACCCCACGTGCAGCTGGGAGTTAGTGGAGGCTCTGAAGCCTTGAAATGACACAATTAACAGTGTTTTCTGATTAAAAATTGTGCAAAATATGAAAGTTAAAGATTTGGAATTCAAATTCAGAGTCTGCTTTCTAGAAGGGATGCTGTGAGTCAGTTTCTTTTAAAACTACAGGCATTTTGCCACTCCAGTGGTGATTTCTTTGAATTTTGGAGAATTCAATTATTTTTCTCTAGGCACATTTAAAGACCCAATGTGCTTGACAATTAAGATTTTGTATTTTTTATAATTAGTTGATGATGCTTGTTTGTTTTCATTTAAAGGAGAAAGAGCATAAAAGGAAAAGTTTCCACAATGGGAGTCTTGACCGGGAATCAAGGGAGAAAAAAATCCAGAACTGTACATTCTAGTGTTCGTGATTTTGACACTCCCAAGGACCAACCCAGGGAAAGGAAGCAGGGACAATGCAACTATCCAGAAAAATCACCAACTATCCAGAAAACCACCCTTTAAAGACTTCAAGAAAAAGATCTGAGAAATACTAACCTACTTTACAAGGGATAATCCTTTAGGCTACAGAGGATTTAAGGATCCTTTCTGTTTATATTTTCACTGAAGACATTCGAAAACAATTTCCACAGCCACACACATCTTAAACTGTCATATATCTGGTCTTTGCTAGGTGTTAATTTGTAGGGTTATCTGAAATTGCATACATAAAATATACTAATTCCAACCTCTATTAGGCTTGTGCTAAAAAGCAATTCTGAGTAAGAGAGACTTTACATTTTGAAATGAAGAGCACGAAACGGAGCACAAATTACTAGGCACTGTTCAGGATGGTATTCTCCAAACTGCATTAGCACAGTAGATGTGTTTTAGATGCTTATAATTTCTTCCAGCAAGTTACTAAGCACTTACTACAGGGCACTACTTCCCGAGCTCAAAGTTTTAGTGTTTTTTGGTTTTTTTTTTAACTTCATAAAAGTTTTAGAAAATAGGCAGTGTCATTAAAAAAAAAAACTACTTCTTAGCTTCACCCAGAGGTTCTGGACCTAGACAAAAATATAAAGTAAACATTTAAATATCTAACATTGGAGGATAAATTTAATGTTTATAAAGTATCAGAAAACGAACTAGCTGACACCTCACAATTTTAACAAATCCGATGGCAATGCACACAAAAATCAGACACCCGAAATACCAAAATTGTTTTTTTTTTTTTTTTAATCCACTAGGATCTGCCAAAAAACAGCCACTGGGTGCAACCTCTATTTTTACTTCCTTACCATCCTACCGTCTCAACAGGCACGCACAGGCGCAGCTCCCCCCGCGCGGGAAAGGGCACGGCTGTCTCTGCACACAACCGCCGGTGTCGGGAGGAACGGAAAGCTAACCGGCCGCCCCGCAGCGGCGGAACTTCGGGAACTTTCTGTCCCTTCACGCCCAAGTGTGAAAACCCAGGAAAAAATGGGCGCTGGGGCAGAGGGAGAGACCAGGGTGGCGCGGGACGGCGGCGAAGGAAGCGGACTGAGGGTAAAAAGAGGAAGAGGCTCAGCGGCGCCTCCTGGGCCGCCGAGGCGCGCACCGGGCGGAGCCGCGACGGCAGGGCCGGCGCCGCGGGAGCCGGCGGGCGCGGACCGGGGCCGCCGCGGCGGCGAGCAGGCCGCGCGCGGGGCTCTTCGGCGGCGGCGACGCCGGACCCCCGCCCGCCCCTCGGCTCACCGTGTCCGAGTCCGTGTTGAGGTGCTGGAAGGCGAGCGCGCCGAGCACAAAGCCCGACAGCACCGCCGACGTGCTCTCGCCCTCCATGCCGCCGCCGTCGCCGCCGGGCGCGCGAGATGACGAGGGCGGGGCGCGTCGGGCCCGGAGCCTGACGTAGCGCGGCGGCGAGGCGGGGCCGAGACGGGGGGCGGGGCTTGCGGCGGTGCACCGGGCGCGGCGCGCTCCGCGTGGGGGCGGGGCCGAGGCAGGGGGCGGGACTTTGCGCTGGCGCACGGGCGAGGCGCGCTCCGCATGGGGGCGGGGCCGAGGAGGGGACGGGCGAAGCCAGCTCCGCATAGAGGCGGGGCCGAGAGAGGGGGCGGGGCTTGCGGCGGTGCACGGACGAGGCGCGCTGCGCATAGGGGCGGGGCTGAGACTGGGGGGCGGGGCTTGCGCTGGTGCGCGTACGAAGCGCGCTCCGCATAGGGGCAGGACCGAGAGAGGGGGCGTGGCCGAGGCAGGGGGCGGGACTTTGCGCTGGTGCCCCGGGCGAGGCGTGCTCCGCGTAGGGGCGGGGCCTCGGCGGCGCACGCGCGCGGCGGGCCCTGCGGAGCGGTTGGGCGGGACAGGCCTAGGCGGAGCGGCCGGTCGCGGTCCCGCCCTCGCCTCCTCAGGCGGCTTCTCCCTGAAGGCCGCTCCTCCGCGCGGGCGCAGCCGCGGAGGGCCGCTGCCCGCGTTTTCGGCGGCCGGCTGCTGCCGAGCGCCCCGTGGCGCCTGTGCACCATGAGCCCTGTGGTTGGCCTGGTGATTTTATGGCAAACCATGGTTACCAGGATGGAGGAGCTGCTTAGCAACGCTGTCACACCGCCGTGGAGAGGCCACGCCTTTTGGATTTTCCAGCTGCATTTTAGTGCCTTTCTCCCGTAGGAACTCCTAGAGTACCGACAGCCACCTGGGGGGTTGTGTCTTCTAGAACTCTCCAGGCACGTCTGTGTGTGTGTGTGTGTTTGCTGCGTTTCTTTTCAGAGTTTCTGTTTGCTTGCTTGCTGTTAGGACATTGAAGACGTTAATGAAGTCGTATTTGTGGGGGGGAAAATGAAAAAATGATAAAAATATATATTAAAAAAGAACATTAAGGGCTCAGTCTAATGCAAACAATACATTTTCGTATTGTGATAATGTGAACAGCGCAGTAGATTTTTAACATTCTGGCAGTTTAGTGATCGGTGTACTCATACCGTGCTCATCACTTGGTGTAAGGGGTGAAGTGTGAGCACCTGCCTCGCTTCCCGCCCTTTTTCCTCTTTTTCCCTCCCCAAAACTGAGTCCCCCAAATGCCTCTTCGGGGAGCACAGGCCACAGGGGCGTCTGTGGTCTGTGCTTTTCCTGGGTGCACCCCCAAATCTTGGCTTCATCAGCCTCCATGGACTGAGCTCTTGGCCTCAGATTTTTGGGGGGTTTTTTGGGGAGGGGGAGAGGAAGATGGAGGTATGTGGGTAATTTTTGAGGGGTAACCAATGACTCTTCGGATGACCCTGAGAGCTATATACATAAATGGCTTGTAAAGGGTTCCTTTGCAAGTTGGAGGGGTCCTGCTAGGTAGAGAGGGAGGGAGGGATTCTGGGTCTCCCGGGGAGGAAAGTGGGTGCTGTTGCCCCAATTTGGCCCTGCCACACCTTAACTCTCCATACCTGGGTGGGGGGAGGGACTACCCTACCGATCGGCCAATCAGAACTCGGCCCGCCAGCTGCAAAAGCATGCAGAGGACCCTCTAGCCCACCGGCACAGGTGCCATCGAGTCTGGAAATTGACCTAGAACCACCTGCTTGACTCAGGTCATGTGACTCCCAGCTGTTTTTCTATTTTTTTTTCCCAGGCTGCATCCTCAAAAGGCCTGGCTCGGTGAACCTGTGTGGATTGAGATGTTTGCCTCAGTCATTTATCTGGGTTGACAGCCGGTGACCAAATAAGAGGAACCTCCGAGAAGACTTTGGCTTTCTTAACCTGTGGTGACAGGTTTCCAACTGGCGCTTTGGGTACCAGCTGGGCAATTTGCTGAGGTTAAGGCTCTTCTCTCCAGAGATCTTCCATCTCCCAACGTTTCAGTTGAGGCCTGAGGTTTATTGGAACTCCATGGAACTCCTGTAGGGGAATTCTGCTGGCTTCTGATAAGGAAAAGGCAAGCTACCCAATTCCACGACGGTGGACAGCAGGCTCAGCTTGGGCCCCCTCCTGTCTCCAGGTAAGGAGCTGGTCTAGGGTTTCGCTTTAGAATTTGATAGGTGAAGGGTACGGTTTATTGTCAGCTGGCTAAACTTCTCCCTGTGCTTAGAGACCCTAAAATATGCTAATTGTGCACTTGCTCTTTTTTTCTTTCTGTTTTTTTTTTTTTTGTTTGTTTGTTCTTGAGACAGAGTCTCGCTATTTCCCAGGCTAGAGTGCAGTGGTGTCATCATAGCTCACAGCAACCTCCAACTCCTGGGCTCAAGCCATCCTCCTGCCTCAGCCTCCCGAGTAGCTGGGACTACAGGCATGCGCCACCATGCCTGGCTCATTTTTTCTTTTTTTTTTTTTTTTTTTTTTTAGTTGTTTGGCTAATTTCTTTCTATTTATAGTAGAGGCGGGGTCTCTTGCTCAGGCTGGTCTTGAACTCCTGAGCTCAAGCGATCCTTCCGTCTTGGCCTCCCAGAGTGCTAGGACGATAGGCGGGAGCTACCAAGCCCAGCCCTCTTTATATTTTTGGTTTCAGTTTGATCAGATTTCAGGACCCGGAGAAAATGGGCAGATCCTCTTTGAGGCCTCCCAGCAGGTTTCTGTCTCAGCAGTCCACAGGAAAAAGAATCTCCCCAATGGGTTTGCCTACTCAGCGAAGAACCAAAAGGATTTCTCCCTCTTTCCACTCCTTGCCTACTTATCCCTCATTCATCTGATTGGCAGATGGGTTGTTAGGGTTGTTTTTTTTATTTTTTGAGACAGTCTCACTATGTTGCCTGGGCTAGAGTAGCTGGGACTACAGGGCATGTGCCACCATGCCTGGCTAATTTTTTTGTATATACATTTTTAGTAGGCCAATTAATTTCTATTTATAGTAGAGACAGGGTCTCGCTGTTGTTCAGGCTGGTTTCGAACTCCTGACCTTGAGTGATCCTCCCTACTCAGCCTCCCAGAGTGCTAGGATTACAGGCCTGAGCCACCACGCCCAGCGAAATGGGTTGTTGGGTGTCAAAGGCCGTGTCTGGCCTGACTCTCCTGCCCCCCAGCCCTGGCTTACCTGGTTTCGCCCTCTGCAGGCAGTGAGTGGAACTGACAAGAGAGTGATCCTGCAGCCCAGCCAACCTGTTCACTGTTATAGCCTTTCTGCCCTTAAGTAGGAGGGCGAGTCAAGCTGACTGCAATGGGCTTCCAGTTATTTACAAATAATTTACAAATCCTTACTTGCTGGGAAGGAGAATCTGATCAGTCACTTTGGGTTTGGCCAGGGAGGTTCGGTCAGGTGGAACAAACATGGCTGTTGGGAGTCCACTCTTAAGGTTGATGGGTTCAAAACCCTTCAGTGACTTTTCATCACTGTTATATAGAATACAATTCAAAACCTCCGACTTCTCTAACACCTGTCCGTGAGAACTGAGGGTGTGAGCTGCAGTGGAAATATTTTGAGGCATTCAAGAAGGGTGTATTGAGGGGCACGGTGGCTCACACCTGTAATCCTAGCAATTTGGGGGGCTGAGGGGGAGGATTGCTTGAGACTCTGTCTCAAAAAAAGAAAAAAAGTGAGACTCTGTCTCATAAAAAAAAGTGAGACTCTGTCTCCAAAAGGTAAAAGTGAGGCTGTCTCAAAAAAAGAAGTGAGACTCTGTCTCAAAAAAAAAAAAAAAAAATTCTGGATTTAAAGAGTGGGAGACCACTACTGTCAGCCAAATTGTAAGCACAAATGGCAATACACAACTCTAAGCTACAGGTCACCGCTATTACTGAAAACCAAAACAAAAATTTCTTACAAGGGGCATACAGACCTTTGAGAGTATGTCTCTGTCTGCCACTGCATTTCGAGAACCACTGGGGAGATGATTATTTTCAAAGGATTGTTTACACATGGCCAAGGACTGGTGATCGGTTTTGTGTTTTTGTTTTTGTTTTTTTGCATTTATGTTGTTGAAGTCCTGCCCAAAATGTTAGTCTTCTAGTGAAAACAATGTCAGATTAAAATGTAAGTCAAAACAAAAACATTTTTTTCTTTTTATTTTTTTGTTCTTGTTTTTATTTACTTTTTTAAAATCTTTTTTTTAAAACAAACATTTTTGTAAAAACAACGCTACAAGAATAATAGAAATCAGCGAAGCATAGGAATTATATTGGGGAATTAGGGTTTTCAGTGCTACTACCTGTTTCGAGCTTTGCCTAGCTAAACTCTGGTTCGATGAGGAGAGTGTTTTTCCATCAAGACTTCAGGGAAAAGATATAAGGAGGGGAAAAATAAAGAGTAATGGTTGAAGCATTACAAATAACAGGAATGCGTTATAACAGTAATCATGGTAGTTGGAGAGATTTTATTTTTTAACAGAGGCCAGAGTACATTTAAGCTACTAATTAGTCAGCAAGTTGTTTTCTTTTTAATTGTTGCCGTCAGCTAGTTGCTGGCTGCTCAAAGTGCACAAATGAACTTTGGCACAGTATATTACAGGATGGTGACATCAATCCATTAATTAAAGATAACTGTCATTTTTTTTTTTTTTGAGACAGGATCTTGCTCTGTCACCCAGGCTAGAATACGATCCTCCTGCCTCAGCCTCCCAAGTAGCTAGGACTACAGGTGCAGGCCACCATACCTGGCTTATTTTTCTTATTTTTTGTAGAGATTTCACTTATGTTGGCCAGGCCGGTCTTGAACTCCTGGCCTTAAGCAATCTTCCTCTGTGGCTTCCCAAAGTGCTGGGATTACAGCTACCATGCCCGGCCAACTCTTAGGATTTGAACAGGTTTTTAACTTACAAACTTGGCAGAACAGAAGAGTTCAAGCCTCATTCTAGGATAAATTTGACTGTTCTCTTTAACTAACAATCCACTTATTTTTATTCTGTTTTAGACAAGGGAGGGTATGCTTCCAAATAACATTTAAGATGCAAATTTCCAGTTATCACCACCTGTCCAAATACTTAATTCAGAACTGTATTTGATCTTTTAAACATTTTTATTAAAACATTTTTTAACCTGTACTGTTAATATTTTAAAGAGAGAAGACAGAAATATCAATCTCTATGACAACTTTTCCAATCATGAAAGTATCTCATTGTGAGATATATAAATCCTGCCTGAAATCACCAAATCATCGAGACTTTTTTTTTTTTTTTTTACATAGAGTTTCACTCTGTTGGATGGGCTAGAGTGCCGTGGTGTCAGCCTCGCTCACAGCAACCTCCAACTCCTGGGCTCAAGCGATCCTCCTGCCTCAGCCTCTTCCCGAGTAGCTGGGACTACAGGCATGCGCCACCATGCCTGGCTAATTTTTTCTATATATTTTTAGTTGGCCAATTAATCTTTCTATTTTTAGTAGAGATGGGGGTCTCGCTCTTGCTCAGGCTGGTCTCGAACTCCTGACCTTGAGCAATCCTCCTGCCTCGGCCTCCCAGAGTGCCAGGATTATAGGCATGAGCCCGGCCCATGAGACAGTATGTATATGCATGTTTGTGTGTGTGTGTGTAGATGTGATTACAGTACTTGGCCTACAGAGGTGAGGAAGGGTTTTACCCACGCAGCTGAGGTCAGAAAGCCAGGTATCGTATCAGCATCTAAGCAAAAATGTTGCTATCATCCAGAAAATTCTAATACAAAGTCAATTAAAAAACCTGTCAAAAGGCCGGGCGCGGTGGCTCACGCCTGTAATCCTAGCTCTCTGGGAGGCCGAGGTGGGCGGATCGTTTAGAGCTCAGGAGTTCGAGACCAGCCTGAGCAAGAGCGAGACCCCATCTCTACTATAAATAGAAAGAAATTAATTGGCCAACTAATATATATAGAAAAAATTAGCCGGGCATGGTGGCACATGCCTGTAGTCCCAGCTACTTGGGAGGCTGAGGCAGCAGGATTGCTTGAGCCCAGGAGTTTGAGGTTGCTGTGAGCTAGGCTGACGCCATGGCACTCACTCTAGCCTGGGCAACAGAGTGAGACTCTGTCTCAAAAAAAAAAACAAAAAAAAACCTGTCAAAGGTTTCAGTGGCTATTGTACTAATGTAGCGATTCTTCCAAAATTGGAGAAATATTTTGGGTAGATTGGTAGGTTATGTAAGGATGGATATTGCTGGGAATAGTGCAACTCAAACTTCCAGAGGAAGAAGTTCCTTAATGGAAACTTTTACCAACATGTTTATTGTCCTTCAGTTTTTCTCTCCTTTGTCATCATCTCTTTTTTCTTCCCAAAGGTGTCAAAGTTTATAGTAGGTTTTTGGTCCCAGTATTGTCCTGGTGACACAAGGTATTTGGTCATCAAACTCCTTCTCTAATCTTCCTTTAAAAAAGGAAGAAGGCCGGTGCTGTGGCTCAAGCCTGTAATCCTAGCATTCTGGGAGGCCGAGGTGGGTGGATTGCTCAAGGTCAGGAGTTCAAGACCAGCCTGAGCAAGAGCGAGACCCCCGTCTCTACTAAAAATAGAAAGAAATTAATTGGCCAACTAAAAATATATAGAAAAAATTGGCCAGGCATAGTGGCACATGCCTGTAGTCCCAGCTACTCAGGAGGCTGAGGCAGGAGGATCACTTGAGCCCAGGAGTTGGAGGTTGCTGTGAGCGAGGCTGACGCCACAGCACTCTAGCCTGGGCAACAGTGTGAGACTCTGTCTCAAAAAAAAAAAAGAAAAGTTCCAGACTGAGAAACAGCTCCCAAGCAGAAATAACAGAACTTTAGACACAGGAGGCGAGAGTCAAACGTAAGTTCAAAGACTAGGCAGAGAAATAGCCATAAAGAGAAAGTTCATCAGGAATGGGGGGGGGGGGAATGGGCTGCTGGAGGTTTCGTAGGTAGCAGCCAGTCCCATGTATACCTGGGAGCCATCCCATTAGCTCTAGAAGAAAAGCAGAGAAAGTCATGTCCCCAGGGCACATAGAAAACAAGGACAGAAAATGGGAGCCTACATTAAAATTAATTGGCTAACTAAAATGTATAGAAAAAATTAGCCAGGCATGCCTGTAGTCCCAGCTACTGGGAAGGCTGAGGCAGGAGGATTGCTTGAGCCCAGGAGTCTGAGGTTGCTGTGAGCTAGGCTGACGCATGGCACTCACTCTAGCCTGGGCAACAGAGTGAGACTCTGTCTCAAAAAAAAAAAGAAGGAAAAAAAAAGGAACAAGGAAAGAAAGAAAAGGAATGAAAAGAAAAAGAAAAACTTCGGGGGCTTGAGTTGCTGGGACTCAGAACATGATACCCCAAAGAATAGCAAACATTTTGGCATGCTGAGTCCTGGGAACTAAAAGAGCTTGGAAGGTCCCAGAAGCAAAGTCTCTCTGACCTTCTCATCCTGAAGCAATTCATAGAAACCAGAAGACTAAACCTGTCTCCCCTAAGTGGGTCATAGAAACTACAACCCGTCCCCAAAGCAAGCCATAAAACCTAGAAAGCTCTCTCTCTCTCTCTCTTCTTCCTCGAGGGCCCTCATTGCAGAGGGGGCCTGGCCCATGCCCTGGAGGAAGGAGTGCTGCGCCGAGACCAGGAGGAATCCCAGCAGAAAGGCCTTGCTGGGTTTCCCGTCACTCGGTTACCATTAGGTTATTTATAGCCTTTTGTCGGTCACATTCCTGCAGGGCCCTTCCTTCTCCACCGAACCCAAACAAAAAAATACCATTTTCAGCCAGACGCGGTGGCAGTGGCAGGTGCCTGTAATGCTAGGTACTCAGGAGGCTGAGGAGGGAGGATCGCTTGAGTCCAGGAGTTCCAGGCCAGCCTGGGCAACATAGCAAGACCCAGTTTCAAAAAAAAAAGAAAAAATCTGGAATTTTCTTATCTACTACAGTGCTCAGCATCCCTTCTCGTGCTGATTCTTAAAACCAGCTGGGGTCTCCAGGAGGCGGGAGCTGCAGTGGGGTTGGGTACACGCGCAGGACATGCTCTGATGAGGGCTGGCCCGGCGCAGGGGCCGAGCGAGCAGCCGGAGCGCGTGCAAGAGGGCTGGGCTTGGCGGCCCCGGGACACCCCGTGCGCTGAGGGCGCTGGAATCTGCCCCCGGGACGGGAGCGACGAGACGCTCAGCCCAAGGGTTTCTTTCTGTGCCAGGGAGGTGACAGCTGAGAGTGGCTCTGGCGACTCCCCTCCCACCCCCATAAGCAGGGTAAGCAGAGCCCCGCAGCAGCTCACAGCGGGGGAGAAGGCGGTGTAGACGGCTGCTCCTGGAGGGCGCCGTGCCCGGTCCTGTCCTTTGCTAGCTCTTCCCGAGAGAGGCCGGGTGACACCCCCGCGCGCACACGCCTGCTCCTGGCTCCTGCTGCTGGGGGGGGTGGGGCAAGTCTTGCGAGGACCTCGGCCGCACCGGGTGCGTGGCCGGGAGGCCGGGACTGGACGTCCCGTGGGGTGGGGTGGGGAGGCGGGGACTGGAGGTCCCCATGGGGTGGTGGCGGGGAGGCGGGGACCGGAGTCCCCGTGGGGTGGAGAGGCGGGGACCGGAGTCCCCGTG
>VSMD01100916.1:0-41747 GCA_008750895.1 Mirza zaza | reverse complement strand
CTCCCACGTCCCAGTCCAAGAAATGGGTTTCCTCTTCCAGCCAGGTTCCAACCAACCGAGGAGGGGAAGGGGCTCTGTGGGCAGGGGCGGGGGGGGGGGGCAGTGAGCACAGCCCAGTGACATCCATTCCCCTGCAGCTCCTCCTGGCTCATGGTCAGAGTGGCCCAGCCTGAGCCCCAGGTGGCAGCAGAGCATGATCCCTGGGGGGCAGCAGCCCAGCCAGGCCCTGCCACCTGCCCCTTCACCTGCCCCTTTGCCTCCTCTCTCCACCTCTCTGCCCTGCCCCATCTCCTTCTCTGTCTGCCCCGCTCTGTGCTCCCTCCTGCCACCCCCACCCACCCCTCTCAGGCGCCCAAAGCAGGGCTTTGTTGAGAAGCCAGGAAGAGGAGACTGGTCCCTGCCCTCAGGAAGCCTGAGCTCTGAGCTTAGAGGAAAATTGTGTCTACTCACCAGCAGTGAAATCTGCGAGGCACCAAGAAATGAAGTGATAAGAGAGGCGGAAGGATGTAAAGACACGTAAAGGAAGAGCAGGATTCCAGGCAGGGAGACTAGGACGACAAGCGTGGGGCTGGGATGGCAAGGGTACAAGGACGGGGAGNGGGGCTCAGGGGAGACCAGTTGCGAGGGAGGGTCTGTGCTGGGGAGGTTTTCGGCCATCTGGGTGCTTCATTTGGTGTGGCGGGCAGTGGAAGGCAGTGGGAGGACCCTAAGCAGAGCGTAATAGCATGAGAACACAGGTTTCGGGAAATTTGCCTGGTGACCGGTGCTAGATGGGAGAGGGAAGACTTGGGCGGATCCAGAAGTGTGGTTGTCAGATGAAATACAGGATGCCCACTAAAATCTGAATTTCAGATCAACAGCGGATACTTTTTTAGTATAAGTTATGCCCCAAACATTGCATGCAACATGGCCCATGTGCTATTTGGGATATACTTATACCCAAAGAAGTATTGGGTTGATCTGAAGTTCAAAGTAAACTGGGCATCCTATGTTTTTATTTGTGAAGTCTGGCAACCCTATCCAGGAAACTTCAGACCTCCTCCTGCAATTTCGCTTCACCCCACATCTCTCCTCTTCCACTCCTCCTTGTTCCCTCTCCCACCTCCTCTTCCGCCCCCATCAGCCCTTCCTTCTAGGGCCAGATCCATTCATGAGGCCCTGGGGACTGAGGAGTCCAGTCCCCAGAGAGCCACATGCGAAACCAGAGCTGAGTCAGCCAGAAGCTCAGTATCTCCAGGCTGACCCCAAAGTCTGGGGCTGGGAGGGGAACGTGGGAGCCTGTGCTGGCCAGGGAAACTGGGCCACAGCTTATGGGGCTAGGGGAGAAAGGACAAGAATATAGAAGCATCAGGAAGCACACATCCAGGACTTTCCACTTTGGAGAACAACTTTGCAGAACCGTGAAGGGCTTGAGGATTCCGATCATGTTCCCCAAAGTAGTTAAGATCTTTGCACCATTGTCCCTTCCCCTCTGGTAGCTGTTGCAGGAAACTTGTGGTCCTCCAACAGCATAAAGTTGCCCCAGCAACTGTGGGTATAAAAAAACAAAACAAAAGATGAAGACAGGGTGGCACTTCCCCACGCCACTCGACTAGTACTTCTCCTTATAACTTACAATGACATCTGTAAAAAAACAAACTAGAAATCAGTTACATTTGCTGCTTTGAGTAAGTCTCGAATGTTATATAGATGAGAAGAACCCTTCCTTCTAAGAGCCCAGGAAAGTCTGGGCCAGGACCAAGGTATTTTTCCTGCTTTTTATAGAAATCATCCTCAGTATATCTCTACTCTGGCCTCTCCTCTCTTCTCGAATACACTACTAATGCTAAACACTACCGGTCTTGCAAAAGGACAGGCTCCAGCCATGCCAGCCCAGCCCAGCTGTTCCTCATTAAGCCACTTGGGTCCTCTCTCTCACTGGGCAGCTGTGCCCTTAATGTGAGCCCTGACTCCAGCACTCCCTCATGGGCAAGTCATTAACCCTCTGAGCCTTAGTGCCCTCATTTGTGAAATGGAGACCTTGACAGTCATCCCTGATGGGTGCTGTGAACGTTCCAGGAGCCAGTCTGTTGCAAGGGGGACTTGGCCAGACCAGACCCTCAGGAAGTGCTACAGTCCCTTTTGTTCTGAAAGGCGGTGCTGTTTTTGCTATAAGAGTGGGCCTATGTTAAAGTGAACTCCTCAAAGGCTGCACTCACTCTTTAGAAGCATGAGCATACATTTATAAGCAAGGATATGTCTAGCACAAACTGTTCCTGCGTTGGAAGGAGGGCTGGGGGTATACCACCAGTCTGGGAGGCAGAAGCTTTCTGGGAGTAGGATAAGGTAGGATAACAGTGCGGGGGAGAAGAAGGGAGATGTGGGAGAAGGAAGACAGTCCTGGGAACCATAAACATGGGAGATGGTGCCCACAGCCCTGGCACAGGGGTCTCCAGTCTTTGAGGGAGATGATTCCTGCCCTGACTGCTAGCCAGTTAACAACACTCAAGGAAAGAAATGTTCCCTTGAGTCTGGAATCCTTCTTAACACCCTGCCAACCCCGCCCCAGCTTTTGGAGGCCCCTGGACTCTTCCAGAAAGGCTGGGCTTCCTCCCTCCTCCAGAACTTCCTTCCTCCTCTCTCCTGTATGACTGTCCCTCCCTTTTACACCTCTGCCCTAGACAGCTCCGCCAGCCCTTGTTATCCTCCTGCTTTGCTCGTGTTGTTTTCTGACAAGACAGCCACCAAGCCCAGGTGGATATCAGAGGAATGAGGGGTGCAGCATGTCACCCACAGTCAGACTCCTTGTCCTGGTAGGGGCTGAGAGCAGGTGGTGGAAGCATGACTGGAGGCTAATCTCCAACTATGGATCATCTCAAATCTCTCCTATTTATTTACGTGTACAGATTACACAGACATTGGTTTTGTTGCTTTGGGGTTGGCTCATGTGAGCGTAGACCAACTCCGTCCATGCTCATATGCGTGCACTCACATGTGCGCAAATGAGACGCGTGCACACGCACACTGCCACACTCCCGCCCACCCCCATCTTTGGTGGCAAAGCAGGAAGAAGACAAGAGAAAGAGAGAACAGATGGATGGAGACAGGTGTTGAGGGCAGAGGGAAAAAGGGCCACCACAGAGGGAGACAGCTAGGGAGGGGTGTGTCTCTTGGAGTAGAGAGGTCAGAGGCAGGTGGAAGGTACCACGGACAATTAACCAAGAAAATGGCTTCTACTTTGCTAGGGGGCTGGCTGTGTATCTACCTCTTATACATCCGATGGCCATCTGGGGACGAGCACCCCAACTGGCTCGTTTGTGGGAAGGCCTGGGTATCTCACCAAGCTGAGTTTTGTATATTTTGCAGGATCTAAGTCCATTTTACTTAGAGAAAGGCCTCTAAAGTCAAATAAATTCAAGGAAATACTAGATTAAACAAAGCTATAAATGTTTATTTACTGGAGAACTTGGGGTAGGAGGGTTTTTATTTTATTTGTTAATGTGCCTTGAAGTGGCCCAGAGGGGCCTGGCTGTAAAGCTACATGACCACAGAAGCCCTTTCTCAAGGAGCACCTTTTAGGGCTAGTTTGGGAGTGCTGAAATAAACAGCTGTCCCCATAAGGAGATGAATTGCAAGTTCCCAAAAGGTGACTTCTGAACTCACTTTGGGAACACGACCGGTCCCATCTGGGCACTACGTGTTTGGGAATGGGAGCTGCGCATGGGTTTGTATCCAGTCTGGGATGTCGCGGGGAGTGGACGTGTGAGAAGCGCTTCTGCGGTCCCGGCTACACAGAAGGCTCTCACGGAAATTTTCCTAATGGTGTTGTTACCATTATAGTTGTTGTGAGTCCCATGGGTGGTGATGGGGGCGCATCAGCTGGTGTGTGCCTAGTCCATGGAAAGAGCACCTGCTCCCGGGGCTTGGAATTTTACGCAAGGAGGAGAGAGGTGCTGACAGCCCTGAGTGCGAGGCGGCGGGTTAATGCGGATTCAGCCCAGTGCCCACCAGGGGCCCGGCGGGGCAGCCTCGGCAGGACCGGGAGTGGGGGCGGGGGGCCCGGAGGACTCGGCCTCTGGCGCTCCCCCCACGGCCAGGCCGCGCTCGCGAGGGGGGCGGCCGGAAACGGCCGTGGAGAAGCTTTCTCCGCCGGCCTCCCCTCCCTCCCCCTCGCACTCCTCTCTCTCCCCAGGCCGGCACCCCGTGCCCTCCCGCTGCCAGGTCCCCTCCTGTCAGGGAGGACAGTGTCCAATAAACTCCTCCACCCGCAGGTGTGTCCCCCCCTTCCCACCGAAGGAGAGGGCTGAGGTGCCGGGCCGGCCGGGGTGGGGGGCGGGCGCCTCTCCGAGCCCCAGGCCGCGGGCGCCCCACCGGGGCAGTGGGCGCCCAGGCGAGCGGCGCCGCCCCCACCGAGGTGTGGGAGCCTCGGGACGCGCGCCCCGGGAGGGGGCCCCCGCGCGCGGGTGGAGGGGGGCGCCGGGCGCCGAGGCCGGGCCGGGGGCGGGGCCCCGAGGGGGGAGGAGCCTCGAGCCCTCCCGCCCCGCCCCCCGGCCCCTTCTCCCCCACTACCCCTCCCCCCGGAGCGGCCCGGGCGGCCGGTGGAAACCCAGGCCCTCGTCCCTCGTGTCTCGCCAGGCTTCGTGAGCTTCGACAACCCGGCCAGCGCGCAGACCGCCATCCAGGCCATGAACGGCTTCCAGATCGGCATGAAGAGGCTCAAGGTGCAGCTGAAGCGGCCCAAAGACGCCAATCGCCCGTACTGAGCGCCGGCGGGAGCGTCCCCCGGGGGAGACCAGGACTCGCACAGGTAACCGGGGGCGGCCGGGGCGAGGGGACGGGGGTTGGGAAGGGACACCGGACGGACCCGCCGCCTCCTCCAGCCTGCGTGGGCCGGACCCTCACTTGTGCCTTGGACCCGCTGCGCCCGGCTCAAGCCGCTCCTCGCCCAGTACTTGGGGGACAAGCGCAGAGCTGTGGTCATCCCAGCAGAAATGGGCACGGCCATCCCCCTGCCGCAGGGCCAGGAGGGGCAGGAGTGAGGGAGCCTCTCTGAGGTCAGGCGAGCCCTGGGCCTGTGCCTCCACGTCTACACTGGCAGTCCTGTTTGCCAGAAGACATTGGGGTGAACGGATGGCAAGCTTAGGCCAGGAGCATTTGGGGGCAGAATAGGCTCCACCGGCCTTCTCCCAGACTCTGTGGCTCTCCCCTCCCCAGTTCTGCCAGGAGGGCCGGCAGCCCTTGGACACTTGACCCCTTTACCACTCCCTTTCCCCATAGCTCAGTCAGGAGAGGAGGGACAGGACTTTTCAAGGGGAACTTTACCAAAACCAAAACAAGGTGGGACCAAAGCTGTAGCCCCAGGATCCCTCACTCTGCCTACCTTACATGGGCCATGACCAGTGGTTAGTTGTCACCACTTCTGCTCAGGCTGGGTCCTGCCTAGGAGCTGGAGACACAGTCAGCCCCACTCCTCTTCCAGGCCTGTGAAAGGGATGGGGATGGGGTGGGGTATGGAGATGTCCCAGGCCATCAAAAGTCGACCTTCAGCCTGGTTGTCCCAGTGCTGTCTGCTCCTGTCCTCAGCTTACTCACAGGCCAGAGATGGAGGCTCCTTGTAGGCCCTTCCTGCTCAGTTCCCTCCCTGCAGGAGGCAGGTACTGTGTTAGGTACTTGGGGCCCAGACTGAGTAGGTGGAGACAGGCAAGAGGCAATGCCATAAGGTCAAGGAATAAATGATCTAGTATGGCAGGATTGTTGGCTGCAGTAGAATCACCTAGTCAGGGTAGGTCTCGTTGAAGAAGTGACATTCCAACAAAGAGTTGAAGGGGAGGAGACCCATGCCAGTGTCTGGGGGCATGCACCCTCCCTCTGAGGGGACAGCCAGAAGCCTGAAAGGCAGGGCAGGGGCTGTGCATTCAAGCAGGGCAGAGAGCTGGGGTAGTGGCTTTGCAGGCCATTACATAGGCTTTGGTCTCTCTTCTGAAATGGTAGATGGGGTGGGGCGCACTGGGGAATTCTGAGTAGGAGAGTGATGTGATTACGTGCATTTCAGGGGGGCCACGTTGGCTGCTGTGCTGCTAACAGATTGTAGGGGCTGAAGCAAAGATCTGCTGGCTGACCACTCAGTGCAGGGAGACAGCAGGCAGTGGGATGTGAAGGAATTGATTTCTAGACATATTTTGAAGGCAGAGCCAAGGATGTTGCACGTAATGAGTTAGAAGTGGGCATGAAAGTGAGAGGAACTGAGGATGACTCCCAGGCTTTTGACCCAGGTGGCAGGAAGCTCAGGCATGTAGGAGTTAGACATTCAAGCCGAGGTTCAGGGTCTGGGGTGAGGGAGGGTGGTCTCTAGTTTCCCAGTCTCCACTCCCATCCCATCCCCTGCATCGCTGGGGTACAGACTCCAGCTGAACACCCTTCCTTCATCCAGAAGTAGCGACACACACCTGATGATATCAGGGGGCAGGCGGGCATGCACCTCCTCTCTCTGCAAATCTGGAAAAGCCAAACCAGCTTCTCCTACCTCCTAACCACCCCCCACCCCACCCATTGCTGGCTTGTGTGCAGATGCAAACACCACACATGTTCATTCAGAGCTTGGGCACCTTCTTGTGCCAGACACTGGGATCAGTGCTGGGATGCAAAGATGAATGAGTCACCATCCCTGCCCTCATGGAGCTTCTGGCTCTATGTACATACAGACACCAGGAGGCAGTCTGCAGAAGGGGACAATTTCCATAGGAGGAGAGGGACAGTTCAGTGAAAGCAGCTCTTTCTGTATATAGAACACTTTCTTAAATAAGCGTAGCTCTGCCATTAAGGTATGATCTGGGTCAAGGTGCTTCCTCCCTCTGGGCTTCCATGTCCTAGATAATGAAACCATGGTGTTGGAGTCAGAGGATTTGGGATGGGTATGGGTTATGCATCAGGGTCATGCCCCGAGATTCCTAGGAGCCCCTGTGGGTGTGTTTTGACAATGGCTCCCTTTAAAGCAGCTTGTCTTAGCCTCCTTGGCCCAAGCAAGGGTAGAACCTCTAGGTCAGATAGCTTCCCAGTTACAAGGGCGAGGAAGGCAGGTTTATAGTTTGGGACATAAGGTCAGAGTGGCCCCCAGGGCTGAAGCAGCTGGCAGTCAGAGCTGGGCTGAGGGCTGGGGAGGGGGTGGTTTATAAAGCAGAGGAAGAGCATGCAAAGGCGGGAAAGATGAGAACCACAGACCTCACACAGTGCTTACCGTGCACCAGGCACTGCTCTGAGAAGTGACAACTGTGAGATGTGCTATCTGTGACTACCTACATGGCAGGCAGTGCTAGTACTCCCATTTTACAGATGGCGCACAGAGAGATTAAGCAACTTGCCCATCAGCTAGTGAGTGGTAGAGCCACGCTTGAAGCCAGGACTCCTGGTTCCCTTCAAATGAGGAGAATGAGAAGCCCCCACCACACCCTCAGCCCAACCCTGCCACCCCGGAGGGTCCTGACTGTCAGAGGGAACAAGTCATGACACCACATTTCTCTCAGGTCAGCCATGTGACCACCCCCTCCCCACTAAGCAGTCTTAAAAAGCTATGAAGTGACATGACTCCTGCAATAAAGCTGACCTTTAGTCTTCATTTAGACAGCATTTTTAAAAATGGCACTTTCAGGCTTCCCAGCCCAAGACTATGAGAAGCTCTAATAGAAGGGGGTGCTAAGAAGAGATAAGGGGTTTCTCAAGGCAGGCTTGGGGACTGCAGTGAGAAGTGGCTGCTCTCGGACTGCCAGCAAGGGAGGAAAAGGCACAAAAAAGCAGCTCAAAGACTGCATGATGTCACAGGCCAGTGAAGGGTGTTTACCAGTGCTTAGGAGGCCTAAGCTGGGGCTCAGAAGGGCAGGGTGAGGAAAGCAGGAGCTGAGGGGACCAGCTGATTTGAGGAGCAAAGAGGGAGTGGGCAGGGGGATCTCAGGGCCAGGTGGCTACCAGCAGTGGTGGCGGTAGAGTGCCCAGCAGGCATGGTGGGCCAAGGCCAAGCCCAAGGGACTGGGGCAGGTCTCGGGAAGGAGAGCGGCCCAGGCAGGGCACCCTTGGGGAGCACGGCTGGGCTTTGGATCCATAAAGGGAGGCCCCAGGTGGGGTGGGGTGGGGCGGGTCAGTGTGGCTCTCCTCCCTTGCTGGTTCCCTGTTTTCCCTGCTGCCTCTGCCCCTTGGCTGCTTGGGCTCATTGTCTTGTGCTAAATTGGGAGTTTCTCCAAGTAATCTTTACCAGGAAACTGAGAGGAAAGAAACAAAGGCAAAGAGAGTGGGCAAAGACGTGGGCATGGCCAGGTCCGTAGCCAGCAGGCAGAACACCCCTCTCCGGCCCTGCCCAGCTCAGAGTCCCTGTCCTGCCACTGAGCTTACTGGCACACTGGGCCCCAGCAGCAGCCGGGTGCCCAGGCTCCTAGCACTGAGGGTCTTTGGCCGGAGAGCTCATCCCATAGCCTGTCTGACTCCACTGCATGTCCTGTCTCTGCCAGGCCCTGGGCCTTGGCATGGGTGTGCTTCTGCACAGTGTCTGGGCTGAGCTTCGTGGGCACAGGTGCTTTGGGGCTGACCTGTGGCTTCAGGCCTGGGCCCTCCGGCTCCAGCCCAGCTGATTTTAGGACCTGGCATCGGCATTGGTTCAGCCTGGCCGTAACTTCCTCACCCAGGCCAGTGAGTTGAAGCTTCCCCGACCTGATTGGTGCTTCCCCGTGCTGGTCAGTGAACCCACTGCCACATCTTTGGCTGTGCTCTGTGAGTCCCCCCAAGAGAGTGACAGGGAGGGGGTCACCCCTGCAGGCAGAAGTGCAGATGTCCCTAATGAAGAGATTAGCCAGCTGGGCACACGCAGAACCCCAGGGGAGGCTAGCTGGGGACTGAGTGAGTGTGAGGGTGCATTGTGTGTCAGGGCCGAGCATGTGTGAGAGATGGGGGTGTGCACAAGGACCTCCCCAGCTTGAGCTCCGAGGGGACAGGCCATGTGCTCCTCAGGTTTGCGTCCCTGTGCCCAGGACAGTCTCTGGCACTGACAGGGAGTGAGACTGAGGCCAGGAGAGGGCGGAGAACACGCAGAGTGGGGAGGAGTGAACATCCATGAGGGGCTCAGGACCAGGTGAGGGTCAGGGGAGAGTCCCCAGGGTGTCCCTTAGTTGCAGTCCGCAGCTGCAGTTGCTATAGCCGACACCTGATGGCAATACACTCCTTAGTCCCTTAGGCCTCTTCTCCCATGCCAAAGGGACCTGCCAGTTGGACATCCTGAGTGGGTCTGAGAGCTTTTGGGAGGGGCTGGAAGTGCAGGGGAGGGTGGCATTTCAGGACTTGGTGGCTGAGCAGAGGCTGGGCATGGGCTTAGCTACGGCATGACTTGTCCGAGGTGACAGTTTAAGATCCCAGGTCTCCCTGCCACCCTCCCTGCAGGAAAGCACAGGAGCGAGAGTAGAAGTCCGCTGCATGTAGAGGCCTGGTGGAGAGGAAACCTGCTACTCAGCCTGGCGAGTAGGCTTTGGTGCAGCCTGAGTGCCCGGGGGAGCAGGGGATGGGGAGCAAGCTCACAGTGACCATGAGGAGGGGGTGCAGCCAGGGACCCCAAATCCCAGGGCGGGGCCAAAGCAAATGGCGAGGGGTAGAGAAGACAACTCAAAGCTAAATAAGTTGATTCCCAGTAGGGAAGGGAGCTCATTCTCAGCCACTCAGAAGGCCAGGGCCTGGGAGATGGGGCAGTCTGGAAAGCTAGTCCTGGAGGGTATAGGGGTGACAGGCTGGGGGAGGAGGGAAGGTCAGCAGAGCAAGAGTGAGAGCAACAGGGCCTGGAAAGGCAGGGCCACCTGCCCCTTCTGTGGCCCCCTGCAGGGCACCCTCCGGCCTTCCATGTGGCCCTTGTAGGAGTCAGACCTGCAGAACCTTCGAAGGGCTTCATGTGCCCAGGAACGGCCTCAGTTTGGCCACATGGACCACGTTGGGAGCACAGCAAAGTGTGTAAGCGATTGTGAGATGAAATCAGTAGTGCCAAGGCGTGTTTATAGAATTCCAAGAACAACAGTGAAATTTACTCTAAATCTAGAAACAAAACATGCTCCTTTTCCAAAGGTTCTGAGGAAAGCGGTTGGAGGCAGAACAGAAGGAGGGGACCCTAACATCCCACAGTGGGTGTCCCTGCAGCCTAGGTCATTGGCCAGCACGGATCCACAAGTCGGGAGGTCTGAGCTCCAGCCGGTGGGTGGACCCCAGGGGCACAGCAGTCACCTTAGCCAGCCTCTGACCTACCCCGCCAATCAGGCCCACCCTGCCAGACTTCCCCTGCCGGTCCCCAGGCTGCAGCCACAGAAAGCTGGGGAGGTGCGGAGAGCTCCACACCTGGGGGAGAGAGAAAGACTCAAGGGTGATTTTTACAAAACAGAGCGCTTGCTCCCTGAGATCGCTTGCCAGCCAAGGTGGTTTGAGGGGCTCTTTTATTTTTTTCTGGCCCCTTCGCCAAACCACCCACGCCCCCCTCCCCACCAACGCATGATGGATGCCCTTAGTGGCCCTGTGTGAGGTTCTGCTTCTGTTCACAGTGTATCATGTGTCTGCGTAAACAACCGTGCGTGTGCGTGTATGTGTGTGTGTATGTGTGTGTGTGTGTGTGTTGCCGTGCCCATGTCTGTCTGCTGGCTTCCTCCATCCTTTGAGTTCTTTTCAGTTCTCTTATGATTTGACTGCTGTTCTCTCATCAGAGCTTCTAGATTGATGCTGTGGTCTGGTGCTGTATAAGTATTTTTTCCTTTTCATTTTGTTTTAACTTCTTCCTTGCCCTTCTTCACCCTCAACCCAACTCTCCCTGCCCTCCACACTCCCCACCCTGCCCGCCCTCCCCTGCCTCTTCCTCCCCCACCCACACTCTCTTGTCCTCTCTCTATTTCTCTCTCTCTCTCTACATATATAAATATATATATAAATCTTTTCTTCTTTTGTCATTCAATCAAATTCCAACAACCCAACCAGGGCCAGTCAAATCCACCACAGTCTCGCGCTGAGCTAGGAATAAAGTTCACGTAATCACATGAGAGTGGAGAAAAGTCCCCCATCCGTAAGTTCAAATCAACTCAAAGTTCACAGTGTGACATGATGGCGTCATGTAACAAGGCTAAGAATCGGTTGCATGACAGTTGCCGTCAAGTTTCGTGGAGGTGCTGTGATTGGAGCGTTTTCTTGGATGTCGTATCAGTCGATGATTGGCCAGTCATGATCACACGTGCATTTTCTTGACTTTTGTGCTGCCACAATCTTTTTTGCTGTGCTCATTTTCGTTTCGTTCTTGGTGCTTGCAGTGGTTTTACTTTCTGTTGTTTGGTTTTTCTTGTTCAGCGTTTTTTTATGCTTCTCTAGATGTCACATAGAGAAAAAAACAAAACAAAAGAACAAAAAAAAATAGTCAAAGATGAATTCCTGAATTATCAAACATGGGATCATTTAACTGTGCAAACCATTATTTTTTTTCTCAAAAATAAGGAAAACATCTTAAAAATATCTATGCGTGGTTGATTTACTTGCACTTGAAAATATTGTGATTTTATTTTTTTCTAGAAATTTGGGGGCCTTTTTCAATTGACACTTTCTTAGGTCTGGTCTTTTTCCAGTTAGGCTATTTTAATCTCACTCCAAAGGGAAAAAAAAAAAAAAAAAAAAAAAAACCAAAAAAACCAAAACCAAAATATCTACAGTAACAGAATGATTTTTTTAAAAAAATTCTAAACCAAAAAACTAGAGAACAAAGCCAGAGGCCTCTGAGAGAGAGCCTGGTAACAATTGTAAGGTTTGTATCGTAGCCACTTCTGCTAAATTCTCAATGTGGGGAGGGGAGGCCGGGGTCTGGGGGTTTGGGAGGGTTTTTTTGGTTGGTTTGGAAGAAACAGTACTGACAAAAGCAAAATGCACCTTTTTGTTTACAACTGAAAAAGGGTCCTTGACAAGTGTTTTTTAATTTTATTATTATTTTATTTGGTGTTGTAATTGTTTAGACTGCTGTGTACGGTTTGCTGTTTGTTGAATCAACAGTGTGAAAAACCTGCCAGCATGGATTGATATACGCATGACGTTGTCCCCTCTCGACTGGGGGCTTTGCAGTTCTAACTTTCTCGGTGTAACCAGTCACCCCATGTATAAGTGGAAGCTGCTTGCTAGAATGGAGATGAGTCTCATTTGTTAATTCACAACAATTAAGCATTTGCCTTCTGATTCTAGTCAGATCATGATTGTTTTTTTTAAAGCAAAACACCAAAAAGCCACCATTCAAAACAAAATCAAGAACTGTCTGAGTTAATTTATTTAAGTTGGATAATTAAATCTGTTCTGACCTTTTTTTAGGTTCTCCCATCCACTCCCTTGAAGTTCTGAATTTCCTCTAAATTCCCTGGCATGTATGAGACAAGTATTATGTGTGTGTATGTGTGTATATATGCATATGCATACACACATATCCATGTATATCCACATATGTGCAGGTGAATATATTCTACACATATATCCAGATATACATATATATACATAGCCTCGCAAATAGTTACCGACCTGGGGAAACAAGTGGTTGGCTGCAAACTGGGCAAGGATTCTCCAAAATTCAAGCCATGGATCTCTCTTCCTTCTTTTCCTCACGTGGGGAGGAGTGGGCTGGGCTGCTGGATTTTTTGCTCTCTTGTTTGCTAGGCTTCTGTATACATATTGTATCTGGGCTAGATCCCTCAGAGACAAGTTGAATTACGAATTCATAACCTACAGTCCCAAATTCTTCCCTTAGATCCAGCCATTCCCCAATCCCGAACTCTAAAGGAAGTCAAATCAAGAACTCTCTCCCAACAACTAAAGTTCAGCTATACCCACCACCACTAGACCTCCCAGTGGTTTCTTACTCTGAATAAAAGAGTATATTTCTTTTTAATGTATCATGATCATGACTAATTCTCATACCAGTCTCTCTTCCTTCCCTCCCACCATCCCTTAGAACTCCCATCCTACCCCCTCCCCACCCCGAGGCAGGTTCCTATTGGTGTTTGGATGCATTTTGTGTTTTCCCTCTTGGCTTAATCAGCCCTGATTTTCTTCATTTTAGGGCAGGATGCTGAACGGGCTACACTAAAAAACAAACCTCTCTCTATATATATTTATAAATGAGAACTGTTGGATGACACCTTTGACATATCAGCCAATATCAATCAAGCTGAAGACTCCAGACACTGTCTGTGTGACTGTAACATTTCTTCAAGGAAAGTATAGCGTCTATGGAGTTCAGAGGGCACGTGTTTGGGGGAAAAATATATATGACTTAAAGAAGAAGATGATGAAGAAAAATGAGAAAAAAAAAACACACACAAAAAGGCAACTTTAAAGCAAAATAACATGAGACCAGACGGGAAGGCTGCAGGGCTGGGAACTGGGAGGAGACGCTGCTGCTTACCGATCCCGGGGCTTTTCCAGCCCATGGGCGCCTGAGGCAGGTGGGGCAAGCGGTGCGGTGGGGCCTGGTCCCCAGGGGGCGGCTGGGAGGCCGCCACTGAGCATCTCTATCTGTCATTCCTTTAGCTATTTAGGGACCAAAGGACCAAACTTTTTATTGCAGATGTGTAGCTCTATGTCAAATAGGGGGAACGGAGGACAGCCTCCTTCCTGCCTCCTGAGGCTGTTCTTGAAACAGCTTAGAGCGATTCTATGAAAAAAAATGTCATAAAAAAATTTAAAAAAAAAACAAAAAAAAAAAGGAAAAATAATGCTTCAATGCTTTTAAAACAGCAAGATAATAGTTCTTTGATACTTTGAGAGGCGCTTTGATTACCCTCATTCAAGTCAATGACACTTTCCTATGGTTTTCTGTATTATATGTCTGGATGGAGCTGTTAAGACGAACAAATTGGTGGATATTTGGGGAAAGCAACAAAAGTATTAAAATTCATTGACCGTGAAGTGTGAGAAAACAAGGAGGGGAGCAAAGGGACTTATAAGGCAAGGTCATTGTTGTGAAAGTCTGTAAATGCTTCTAACTCTTCCCCCTCTTAAAATCATAATAGTTGTACAGAATTTTAAAAAGGAAAAGTTTAAAATACCTATATCATAGAAGAAAAATTAGAGGAAAGCAAAAAATAAAAAAAATAAAAATAAAAAAGGAAAAAAAAAAAAAAAAACCTATAGAAGTTAGCGTTACTGCTAAAAATCCCAGATGTTGTAGGACTGTACTTTTGTAGAGTTTAGACTGAGCATCAATCCCTTCTCCCCGCGAGTGCTGTCGGACGCCGTTGTCCCCGAGGGCCAGGCCGGACTCGCCGCAGACCTGCGGGCTCCTGGCTGCCCATCGCCGCCGCCGCCCTCGCCTCCGCTTCGCTCCGGGAGCTGCGCGCGCTCGCCCGCTGCCCGCAAGCCCTCGACACCTTCCGCTTCACTCGCCTTCCATGCTTGCTCCAGAGACTTTCCGGGCAAGGGAGAACTTGGGAACTTTCATCTTAAAACAACTAGACAACACACACGCACACACACACACACACACACACACACACACACACACAAAACCTTAACAAAGAGAGAGAGAAAAAAAAAATAAACAATCTTTGAAGAATTTCTGAAACTGTTTACAAGGAATTTTGAAAAACAGGGATGTTTAAATGATGCCAGCTCTGTTTTTCTGTAAATAAATTTGCATATTTTGTAGGACTTTTAATTGTAATGATAGAGAAAAAAACAAGGAAAACTATTTAATGAAAGCACGATATTTATCTTTGGTAAATGACTTTAGAGCAGTTAAAGACATTGCTTAAAAAAACTCAGAATCAGAAAAAAAACACTGAATTATTTAAGAACACATATATTTTAAAGTATAACATATTTATTATAATTTATTTGCGCCCTTGGGAAGACTTGCTTTGGCGTTCTGCCTGACACCTTCTCATTGACGTCCAGTTCATCTGCAGGCCAGGCGGGGCTCTCAGACCTACCATTTTTTTTTTTCCTTTAGAAGAACAAATTTCTGGTTCCTCTCAGGCCTCCTGCCTTTCCTTTATTTCTGCCTGTTTTGTTTTTGTTTTAGTTTTTCTTTTTAATTTTAATTTTTTTGTTTTTTCTCGACTCCTTTTAGGATGTCCAGATATTGTAAAAAAAAAAAAAAAAACAGCTGCAGTTCAGTACAACTGCTCTTTTCACACTCAACTCCCTAAAACTCCTTGTAACCTTCTGTAACTATTGGATGACGCTTTCTCCAGCTTAGCCCTAAATAAAGCACAGTTTAAAAAAAAAAAAAAAGAAAACGACTTCTTCGTTGGTCCGTGCTTCTCAGATTCTAGCCAGCGGTGCCTCGCAGCCCCACGGCTTGCCCACTGGAAATAGCTTTGGTCCCACTCTTCATGGCATCTGTCTGAGCCCCAGTGGTGGGAGGCGATGGGAACAATAAAAGGAGCCTTGTTCCACCCTAAGAAAAATCTCTCTGGACTTGTGTGTCTCTGAAAGTCCCCACTGCAAAGCTATTCTTCTGGGTCCCTGGGCAGGGATGGCCACGGTGCCCAAACATAATGGAAAGGAGGAAACTAAGGCCACCTGACCTGAAGGCAGATCAAGCACTGTGGCGCATCGGGGAGGAGGTGGTGGAGGGAAGGAGCGGCAATGAAGGAAGAAGAATGAGGCTGCAACCCCAAATTCACCACTGAGCATTTTGCTCTTGGTTCCACGCCTTCTGCTGCCTTGGTAGTTGGCAAGGATGGAGGAAACAGGATTCTGGATTATGCCCAGAGTCAGGGTCCTGGTGGGGAAGGGAGTGCAGGAGGAGATGGGGCCCTGCCCTGGGGAGTTTCCTGGGGCACTGCCCGTCCTACATGTAGACTTGGGAGAGAGAGGTCCAAACCCTGAATGCACTGGGGTGGGGGAAGAGGATGCCAAAAGAGGAAGGATGTGAACCTGGACTTGGTGGAGAGGAGGGGCAGCTCCAGATGAGGGGGAGCTCAGACAGGTGCACACCAGCCACCTGCCTTCATCAGGCCCTGTCCTGGGACAGACCTTCTTCTCAGTTCTCTCTCACCCCTCCCTCCCTGCCTCTGCCATCAGCTCCAGCCTTCATCTCTGCAGCCTGGCCTGGGCACGGGCAGATTCCCTCCAAGGCTCTCCATCTCTCTCCATGGTTGGGAACACCAGGGCTGCCAGGTGAGGGCCAGGGGAGCTGTGTGGCTTCAGAAGCCTGGGGGACAGAGGACTGGGCCTGGGAGACAGGGCTCTTTGCCTGCCTATCCGTCTGCCTTCCTGTGGGAGCGGGGAGAAAGGCTTCTCTGAAGGGGGATGGCAGCAGAGCTCACAGCTCCAAGCCACAGAGCAACACCTGGACCTGCGTTTTGTCCTCTCCCCATTTCTCTTCCCAGCGCCAGGGGCCGTTTCCACGTTTCTCACAGCAGCCTGAGAAGGGTTAGCCCGGAGAGAAAGGCCTTGCCGTATCATCAGATGCAGGCTGGCCTCCCAGCCTGGACCTAATCGTGGAGATGCTTTCTAGAGAAGGCACCTCAGTGGCCCCCAACAACCCCCCTTCCCTGCCCACTGGGCTGCAAGCCCGCGTGACAGCCTGCTCTGCTCATCAGAGTCCAGGGGAGCTAGACTTCTGGGAAGAATTAGCTTCAAGGGGCTGATGTCAGACTAGGTGTTATTGTGGCCCTTTGAAGAATGGACAGGTGTTTTCTAAGGAGTTCTGTGGGGAGTGAAGAAGACGTCAAGAGGTTTTGGGTCTCAGACTGTTCATTTTTTTGAGACGGAGTCTCACTTTGTTGCCCAGGCTAGAGTGAGTGCCGTGGCGTCAGCCTAGCTCACAGCAACCTCAAACTCCTGGGCTCAAGCCATCCTGCTGCCTCAGCCTCCCAAGTAGCTGGGACTACAGGCATGCGCCACCATGCCCGGCTAATTTTTTCTATATATATTAGTTGGCCAATTAATTTCTTTCTATTTATAGTAGAGACGGTGTCTTGCTCTTGCTCAGGCTGGTTTCGAACTCCTGACCTTGAGCAGTCCTCCCGCCTTGGCCTCCCAGAGTGCTAGGATTACAGGCATGAGCCACCGCGCCCGGCCTGACTGTTCGAAACTGTGATTCTGTTGGATATTTGCAGCTGAAGCCAGTGGGTCTGCCTGAGGATGACAGCCTCCTGTTACTTCCTCAGACGCCAGGGAACCTTCCAGAAAGATTCCCCAACCTAACTCCCCTGACTCCCTTGTTTCTTTGCATCCACCTCCCTACTAAGTACCCTTGTCTCTGGGGTGCAGCCCTCCCTTGTCCCCACAGAAGGCACCGTGGCTCAGGGCTGTAGGCACCATGGGAGCTGCCACCAGAGAGATGGGCTGCGAAGCCGGCCAGCCAGTCGTGCCTTCTTCCAAGCATGGTTGACGGAGAGGGGAGATGAAGTCATAGGAGCCAGACGAGAATATGCCAATTCTATAAAACAAACCCTCTGTTTAAAAACCACGCAGCAAGTAACTAATAAATGCATGGCATATTGAAGAGAGAATACAATTTATTAACCTCTGGGGGGGGGGGGAAGTCATAGATTCTTTGAAAACTTGCTGAAAACTATCAGGTCACTTTGCACATGATCACAGGGAGCTCAGGATCCCTGAAGCTCATCCATCATCCCCTGGTTAAGAAGCTGTGCTTTGCAGTGTTATTTACGAAAACCCAAGACACAATTCGCATTAATTTCTGCTTATATTTTATGGCTTCTATTCCTCTGCCATTATCCTACCTGCAGTGTGGGGTGACTTCGTAGCTGCCCTATTCATAAAAGACCTTTTCTTTATCATTATAAACTTTTTATTTCAAGCATAATAACCAATAGTATAGACTTGCATAATGAACCCCCACTACGTAATGTGCGTAATGTGTCTGCTACCTGACTTAAACACACATCAACTCATAAGTAGTTTAACGAAAATCCCAGATATCAAGTCATTGCATTGGTAAATTGCATTTATCGTTGCATTGGTAAATACCTCAGTTTCCCCTCACCATTTTCTATGCTGCACTGATGTCCACCGAGGGCACTGGCTTGTTGGGCAGCTGTACCCTTGTTGTGGCAGCCTAGGGTGCAGCTTGGCCATCGGGGCCTCTCCCAGCCTTATCCCAGCATGGAACTGGGTCCTGGTGCCAGTCCCAGGCCACATCCAGCACCGGCCCAGGCCCAGTGGACCTGTTCCCAGCAGCACTTTCGAAGTCCTTCCAGCTCTTCATCCACACCTTTGTAGTCACAGCTGCTTTCTCTTTTCTCCTTTCTTCTCTCCCTTCTCCTCCCTCCTTTCTCTGTGATCCTAATAAGAAAAGCATATGTTTATTGGGACCTTTCATTTGATAGCTCCCAGCACCTTTTGGGTTTTTCTAAAGATCCGACCTTTTCCTATTCGGAGCGGGCTGCACCCCTCCCTCCAAAAAGCACTGGCAGTGTGAGACAAGGACACAGAGAGAGCAGAGCTTCCCTCCCACACCAGTGCTGCCGAGGCCTCCATCCCTCAGGACTGCTGCTGCTGCTGCTCGGGACAAATCGGCAGCTCCTCATGGCGCGGTTTGAACTACCCTGGGTGGAACCCAAATGAGCATTCTCCGTCCTGCTTGCCCACCTGGTAAAGTGGATAAGGGACATGTGGGCAATGAGCTTAGGTGACCCACTCCAGCCCAAGGTGACAGCATCAGACTAGGCCGTGAATGTCATTTGGCTAGTCTCCAAAATGGAATCCACCCCAAACAAAAATTATTAGCCACCACTGATGGGCTGCCTTCAATAGACTGCTTCAACTTTTGGCAGCTGGTTATGTAGTCACTATTGATTGACTCACTGCCTACATGAATGAATGAGTGAAGGATGGAAAGAAAGGACAAATTACAGACATCTAAAGGCACATCCCAAAGAGGTAGGTGTTTTGGAAATGGTTTTTAAGTAATAGCACATTTGGAGTAAGCGTATAGCCAATACCGCCACCCCCAAGAATGTTTGCAAGTGTAAGATTTGTGTTTTAACTGTATAGCTTCCTCTCTCTACTGACCCTGTGTTCTCTAAGCTGTCCTCCCCTCTTCCTTCAGATCTTCCCTTGGTTTCCCCCTCTCCATCTCTGGTCTTCAGCCTCCAGGTGCCCCAGGCCTGGCTAGGGAGGGGTGGAAGCCTGTATGGCCAACACCAGCTCCCCAGGCCCCTCTTGTCACCCAAACTCTCCTTCCTCTTGCTGGTGTAACTATTCATCCCTTCAGGGAACTCTGAGCTTCTCCATCTCTGCTACCACCCTCTGCGGAGAACTAACCAGGATTTGCCCAGATTAGGAGAGCGGATGGAGAGATTAGTGTATCAGAGTGGAAAAGGTATGGGCTTTGATTCAGACCAGGATTCAAATCACAGTTCTCTGTAATAACTCCTGTGTCACTTTGGACAAGTTACTTAACCTTTCTGAGCCTCAATTTCCTTATCTCTAAAATGGGGATAATACCATCCCCAAGAGTGCTGAGAAGTCATTGAGACACACCCCACACCCAGCTACATCCCTCCCCAAGGATTATCTGAGGGGTAAGTTCTTTTGCAGTGTAGATACTCAGAGTGAATAGCTCGGGCCACGATCCCCATCTCCTTCCCCTAATTCCATTCCACTGACAATTTGACTCCTGACCAAAGCAAGCTTGGACTTGACCCCAGTCCATTTTTGGTCATTTTCTGTGAAGTCCAGTCAGCCTGTGCCACTGCCAGAGAATTCCTGTCATGTTGAGATGCACACACCTCTGGCTCTCACTGCTCTTTTCCAGGGACCCCAATTAGTCCACACTCCTGTGCCCCTTCCGCTCTCTCTGCCCTCCCTTTCTCCCAAGAGCATTCCCAATGCCTCTGTGGCTGCTGCTGTCTGCAGCTGTCCTCCTCCTGGTTCCTATGGCCTCGGGCTGCATACTAATTTGGACTTTGCTTTAAAAAAAAGTTTCATCTATTTTTTGAGTAGTTAATATATTCATATATTTCAAAATTCAAAATGTAGGAAAAAGAATACAATGAAGTCTTCTTTCTACCCCTGAATCCAGTCACTCAGTCACTCATTCCTGTCCCTAGAGGCAACCAGTGTTAGTAGATTTCCTTGTTTACCCTGGTCTTCGAGCGTGTGGCTGTGGAGTGTACTGGTGGAAGGAACTTAACTCTCATCCTCGTGTCCACTGGGAGACCCACAGCCAGGCAGGGATGTGCCCAGGCCCCTGTAGCTGGCCCATGGGATCCCCAAGAAATGAGCCTCAGCCTTGGGATGCCGAGGACCCGCCGACTGAGCAAGGGGATGAAGCCCTTCCCATCCACTCTTATTATCACCTGGGCTCCCCTCTTTGAGGCACAGGCATAGCTATCATTTATGGGGTGCCTGCTTTGTGCTAGGCACTATGTGAAGAGCTGCTTAATTATAATCTCATCTAACTCACATAATTCTATAACGTGGGTGTTATTATTCTGATTTTACAGATGAGAAAACTGAGACTCAGACAGGTTGAATCCCTCTCCTAGATCACCCAGAGTCAGGGTTCAAGCCCACGTCTGTCTGCGTGGCTGTAATCTTAATCTCTACCCATGTCGCCCTCAGTTGTAAATTCTCTGCCCAATCACTCCCCTCCAACCCTTCTCCATGGCTCCCATCTTCCTTCCCTCTCCTCACTAATTGTTTTTTTCTCAATAATCTCAACTTGATCTTTAATACATGGCAGCATCTATATTGACCTAAGTACCAATCTTTTTCTTCCCTTTTCTCCTTAATTATCTGAGCTAGAACCAGGAGTCAGGTGAGCGAGTGAACATGCTGCTAATGGGTATAGAAGTCCCCCTCCCTGGTAGCATTTGCTGGTTGTAGGGACAAGGGAGAGTATGGAAGGAGAGAGGAAAAAACCCAATGACCCAGTTAACTTTTATTATTAATAAGGAGAGGAAATTAAACTGAAATAAATATAATATTTATTAACATTTTATGCAGCTACCTGAAGTTCAAAAGCCTTTTGAGCTGTGTCAGCTATTTTCCCCAGTACTCTGAACTCTAGAGAAAACTAGAAGCAGAGCTGGTTTGCATTGATCTTAGGAATTTGCTTATAGTGTGTTCAGCTTATCCAAATAAAGGGGAAATTTTAACCATTTCTGAAGGCCCCATACTTTACTAATTGAGGGATGGAGATGCCACTCGTCTTCAGAATCTCCAGCATGACTCATCTTTGCCATTGTCCTTCTCTCCTTACCTCTTCCTGGGGCCTGGCTCTGCAGGCTGCAGGCATTGGGATGGCAGGAATCTAGTGCCCACCTGCCTCTCCCCTCCATCCCCTGCGTTCCCCACGGAGACCAAAGAGGGGCTTCAGAAGCAAGGTGACTGTGAGTCATTTTTCCGCTGCACAAGCAGGATGTGGGGTTCTCCTGGGCAGATCCAACACACATGCCCCAAACTTCTCCTCATTGAGCTTCCAGTCCTGCTCAGAGCCTCAGATCCCATTGTTAGGCCTTTTTCTTTGAGTTATACTTGAGACTCATTAGTTCTGCTTTTTGAATGAAAATTACCTTGGGATGGGGAATATATTTGTTTCCCACTGGCTCAACCAATATTTATAGTGTACATATCAAGTACAGTACTGCCCTGAGGATTAGGGGTGAAGAGATGAAGACAGCCACGCATAGCCACTGTCAGGCAGTGTGAGGTGTGCTGTGGGTATTCTTTCTAATCCAGAAGTAATTGTGCAAGGTGCTGCCACCTTACTTTACAGATGAACAACCAGAGGCTCAGACAAGGTAGGTAACTTGCCCCAAATCACATTGCAAGACAGTAATGGAGCCAGGATTCAAATCAGCTCCACTCATTCCCCCATATGAGGTTCCCCGACAAGAAAAAGACAACTGTAGGGGGGCGTGGAGGAACCGAGCAGGGGGTGCCAGGTCGCCCAGAGTGAGGAAGGCAAGTAGCCCAGACTGGGGAAGAGCAGACACCTGGGGCAAGTGTTGAGGGTCAGCAGGTGTTAAATAGACCCCACAGGAGGGGTCATGGAGGAACAAAGGACCCCAGACCTGCTGAAGAACTGCAGGTGGTCTTGGGTGGGTGGGGAACATTCTGGGGGAGACACAGGACCCTGTTTGATAACAACCCACTTACTGATCGTCCAGACACTGTCCTGGCTGCTTCACTGACACCATCCCAGTCAATCCTCCCAACAATCCTTGACCCCATTTTGCAGATGAGCGTAAGTATTGTGTAAAAGTCATGTGAGATGGAGGTTGCCTGATGGCAGATCCCATGCTTGTAATTGTCGCATTACATTGGAAGAGGCTACCCATTCAAGGCACGTGAACAACAACTCTTGACTTAGAAGCCTCTCTGCTGATGCTGTTTGCAAGCCTCAAGCAGAGACAGCCTATTCACAGGACAGGAGAGTGAGGTCAGGCCTGGGCTAGAAAGGCTCACATCTCTCTGGCCTCAGATTCCTCCTCTGTAAAGTGGGCAGGTATCTTAGGTCTCAAGGATTTTGCCCAGCTCCAGTGCACCTGGAGCTCTCTGCCAAATTGTGGGAATGGGCAGTGGAGAAGAGAGAGGGCAGAGGAGGTGCACGACCATAAGTGCCTTCAGCCTTCCTATGGAGATGACAGACCCTGGAATGAGAGAACTTGGTTCAGGATTTTAGCCACCACATTATTCTGCTCTTGACTCTGGGGTGACAATACTTGCTGACTTGGCCTGAGTGCTGAGTGACCTTAAGGGGTTTCTGGGCTCAAGGTGTCCCCTTTAATCAAGAAGTTCTTGAGAGCATTTTGTATCCTCAACATTGATTTCAATGCCTGGCCCAGAGTAGGTGCCCAACAATGTTTGCTGAATGCATGAGAAGAGGTGGGGAGTGGAGGACGCCTTCCGTGGGCCCCTTCTGAAGCACTCCACGCCTGCACACTTTCAGCAAGGTCCCTCTGCCCCTCCTCGCCCCAACTCTGTAGGGGGATCAGAAGAAAGCCTGGTGGATCTGGCTTTCCTAGTACTCTGGGAGCACCCAGGATGACAGGCATTTTGGGCAGGGTCCCACTGAGGCCCTCAAAGATGGCTGATAGACACAGCCTATTGTAGATTTCTGACTGTTGGCATTCTCCCTGTCCTTAAGTCCTAGCACAGGGTCCATGTGCTCTCCTGGGCCCTACCTCAAACTGAGTGGGTATTTTCTGACCCGTTGTACTGAGAGTGGGGACCATGTCACTGGGCGCTTGCTCCCATGCTATTCTGCATTATTCTGTGTATGTGGCTGCCACCCTAGATGAAGGGCCTGAGGACAAGAAGTGAACTTTCCCCTTTTCCAATCTCTCTCCTAATACCAGGCTGGTAAATGAGCGTAGGCAGGGGCACAGTGGAAGACTAAAGATTCAAAGGCAATGTGCCGAATCATCAATGGGTGATGAACTAGTGGATGGGAAACCAGGGTGGCCTCCTCATGCTGCCCGGGACACAAGCCTTTTCACGATGGGAGGTTCCCCTTTCAGTTTACCCAGCACGTGGCCTGGGGAAGGCAGCAGGTGGGGAAAGCCATTTGGACCTGGCATTCCAAGGCCCCATCCCCACCTGCTGCCTTCCCCAGGCCACGTGCTGGGTAAACTGAAAGGGGAACCTCCCATCGTGAAAAGGCTTGTGTCCCGGGCAGCATGAGGAGGCCACCCTGGTTTCCCATCCAGTCCATGAAGGAAGCACTAACCAGCCACGGCTCAGGAGCAGCTGGGGGTGCCCGTTCCCACCCCCTGCCCAGGAGCAGCCTGACCAGCAGGACAAGAAAACAATATCGCTAGTTATTAGGTTCAAAAGAAAGAGACAGATTGGAAAATACTAGAGGTGGGGAATGGAGACTAGGGCAGGGACGGGGAGAAAGAAGGACAGTGAGCCCCCCACAGGCGCCCCTCATGGAGGCAGGTGGCCATGTGGACCACATTTCAGAGGTCTCAACCCTGGAACAGCTCTCAACTCTGTCTGCTGCTGACACTCCTCAAGGCTGGGGTCCGAAGGGCCACTGAGGCAGAGGCGTCTGGGAAGCCAGGCCCCTGCCTGAGGGATGAGGTTCCAGTCTGGTGGGGGCAATAGAAGTATGGCATTTGGAAACTGAGGCATATGTGACAGTGGGGTGCCCTGCTGGAGGCTAAGAAGGGAGCTGGATGCATTGTCTGAGCTGGTGACATGTAGCAGGGAAGCTTGGCAGGTGACATCTATGCTTGGAAGCTGCCAGGCCCAGCTCTCCAGCTCTGCCTGGCTGTCATGGAATCCCCTGCTCTCCCTGCTTCAGGGCGAACCACAGCCCCTTGCCAGGGTTCGGATAAACTATAAAAGCACCTGATATATATAACGTACTTTGCAGTTGTTTAGCCAGCAGGTACATGAGCACCCTTTCATCAGATCCTCATGTGGACACCGAGGCAGGCAGGGCAGGTGTGCGGGCATACGTGTGCTGGCTACATTTTACAAGTGAGGGCACTGAGTTTGCCCTGGTGAAGGGACTTGTACAATGTCACAGCTCTAGTGGCAGAGCAACAACTTGAACGTAAACTTCTGATGGACCCTAAGTGAACTGCAAGCTGTTGCCAAGGATTGGAATCTATGCAAGTCTCTTTCCATGGGCCCTGCTGCTCTTCGGAGTTTAAACACCAAGCTCCGCACTGGTGGCTGTCCATGAGCTCACCCACCTTGAGGTGCCTTGTCCATGCCTTTGAACACATTGCTCCTCTACCTGGGAAAGTTCTGGTTGAAGCCACTGTCCCAGAGGTTGCTTTTCAGTCTTTGGTGACAGCACTGACCCCAGGGAACCCTAACCATAGCTCAACGTGCCCTTCTGCCTTACTGCACTGTCTGCTGCTGGAAGTCAGGGACTCAGCGCTGGGCTTTGCCTAGGACATGGTGGACAGAAAAGAAATGCTTCAGAGTGCACCCAGACCCGTGATTCCTAATGTTTTGAATCCCAGATCCCTTCAAGAACCTGATGGTGCAGGAGAGCTCTCAGGTGAGGAATGAGGTGGGGAGAGAGGGCTATATCCGGGACAGCTCTACTCAGACTGAGGCTTTTGGCAGGGTTTTGACATCATGAAAGACATTTTTCTTTTTCTAATAGAATAGCACTCTAACACCTGCCCCTAGACAGGATGGGACAGAAAGCCACTGGGGTCCCTGGCTCTGTTTCTCTGTGCAAAGGCTCTTTCTAAGTTCAGGAGGAAGATGGAGGGGATGCAACCCCTCAAGGTCAGGTCCTCCCTTGGTGTGTGCCCCTCCCACAGGGACAAGACACAAGGCAGAGAGACAGGAAGAGGGTCTGCCTGTGACCTGCTATTCCCAAGTCTCTTCTCAGACTCATCGCTGCTCAACTTCTCTTTTTCCTCCACCACTGTAAATCTCCTTCTGTTATTCTCCAACTTGATGTAGTAAGCTGTGTCATTTTGAGAAGAAATACATAATGGTATATTAGAGGAATCATGGATCTCCTCATTCATGCTTAGAAAAAATTTATTACAATGTAAGAAAGTCTGAATAGCATAAATTTATTATAATGATTTAACACTTCTAGCACTTGAGTTAAAAATGCCCTTCCCATAAATAACTGTCCCTGGAAAACATAGCAAATTTACACAGTTTACCATTTCCCAATGTTATATAAATCCAACAGGCTTAAATCACCTGCTGCTGGGAGGAGAACGTGGAAAACTGGGGCTGGGAAGTTCATCCCATCCCAGCTGGCAGCACATGGGGCATGAGTGTCAGTCCTCCCTGTGCCCGCTTCCTCATCTCAGCACCTGACTTACAGTGGGTGATGCCTGGTAGGACAAGGACGAGGCAGGGTGAACCTGGGAAGAATCAGGGCTGGGACGACAGTTTTATATCCATAACTGCACAACAGGCGAAGGGCATGGGCCTAGGGCATCCTGGCAGTGGTCAGTTGTCTGTGTGGTGGTGCCAAGGAGGGGTCAGCCCTGGCTGCCCAGCCGGGCACTGTAAGGAGCAGGAGGGAGAGGCCAGGTCTGCTGCCCTGGCCAGATCTCTAACGGGGCCTGGCCTTCCGACCAATCACCTCTTCTATTGTCTCACAGATGCCAGCACTCTTCCTATTCCTGGGACTTTTGGCTCCTCCATGTTCCAAGGAGCCCCTCGGAGCCCTCCATACCTGGATACCCTGCCTGGCCTTGCTTTCATGGACACTGTGGCCTCATCGTTCTTTTTTTGTTTTTTGAGACAGGGTCTCTCTCTGTCACCCAGACTAGAGTGCAGTGGGGTCATCATAGCTCACTGCAACCTTCTATGCCTGGGCTCACGTGATCCTCCCACTTTGGCCTCCATGTAGCTGGCACTACAGGTGCACCACCACACTTGAATATATTTAAAAGTTTTTGTAGTGATGGGGTCTCGCTGTGTTGCTCAGGCTGGTCTTGAAATCCTGGCTCAAGCAATTCTCCCACTTTGGCCTCCCAAAGTGCTGGGATCACAGGTGTGAGCCACCATGCTCGGCCATAGCATTATATCTGAAAAAACCAATATATTAATACATACCTTAATTTAAAAATACTTTGTTGCTTTAAAATGCTAATGATCATCTGAGCCTTCCATGAGTCATAATCTTTTTGCTGATGGACGGTCTTGCCTCAATGTTGAGGTCTGCTGACTGATCAGGGTGGTGGCTGCTGAAGGCTGGAGTGACTGTGGCAATTTCTTAAAATAAGCAACAATGAGTTTGCTGCATTGATTGACTCTTTCATGAAAGATTTCTCTGTAGCATGTGATGCTGTTTGATAGCATTTTACACAGCAGAACTTCTTTCAAAACTGGAGTCAATTCTCTCAAACCCTGATGCTGCTTTACCAATTAGGTTTATGTAATATTCTAAATCCTTTGTTGTCCCTTCAACAATGTTTACAGCATCTTCACCAGGAATAGACTCCATCTCAAGAAACCACTTGCTTTGCACATCTATAAGAAGCAACTCCTCATCCATTCAAGTTTTATCATGAGATTGCAGCAATTCAGTCAGATCTTCAGGCTCCACTTTTAATTCTAGTTTTCTTGCTGTTTCCACCACATCTGCAGTTACTTCCTCCGCAGTCGTCTCAAACCCCTCAAAGTCATTCAGGAGGGTAGGAAACAACTTCTTCCAAACTCTTGTTAATGTTGATATTTTCACCTCCTCCCATGAATCACAAATATTCTTAATAGCATCTAGAATGATGAACTCTATGCAGGTTTTCAATTTACTTTGCCCAGATCCATCAGAGGAATCAATATCTATGGCAGCCTTATGAAATGTATTTATTAATAAGACTTGAAAGTTAAAATCACTTTTTAATCTATGGGATGCAGGATGGATGTTGTATTAGCAGGCATGAAAACAACCTCAATTTCCTTGTACATCTCCATCAGAGCTCTTAGGTGACCAGATGCATTATCAATGAGCGGTAATATTTTGAAAGGAATATTTTCTTTTCCTGAGCAGTAGGTCTCAACAGTGAGCTTAAAACATTCAGTAAATCATACTGTAAAGAGAGTGCTGTCATCCAGGCTTTGTTGTTCCATTTATAGAGCGCAGGCAGAGTAGATTTACCAGAATTCCTAAGGGCCCTAGAATTTTTGGAATGGTAAGTATATGCCCTTCTATCCAGTCCTATCAGTATAAAAAAAGGAAGTGACTAGTGGGATAGGATGGGGGTGACAAACTTCCAGCCTCTCACTCAGCCTGTGGCAATAGCCTCCTAACGACTGCTGTCTGTCTCTGCCGACAGTCTCACCTCCACAGGCAAACATAAAGACAACTTGTGTGGCAGAAAGAGCAAGACTGCAGAGTGAGACAGCTCCGGTCTCTCGGTCTACTTACTAGCTCCATGATTCGGCAGCTGAGGCACAATTATGTAACCTCTCCACAATCTGTTCTCTCATCTCTAATGTGGGCATAATGGCACCTACTTTTTAGGGTGGCAGTAAGGATTACATGAAATAATGTATTTATAAAACTTACCTAACACTTGGTAAGCACTAAATAGATTTTGTTTTCCTTACCTTCCTCATCCCACCCCCTCTAATACAGCCTGACACTACTGCTAGATAGATATTTCTAAACAAGTAATCCTAACATTTTTTATGGCTTTTCATTGTTTGAATGATAAAACTTCATTGCCTGACATTCAGCATTCCCCATAATTGGGACCCAACATACTACTTTCAGCTTATTTCCACACCTTCTCTTTTAGTACCTCACCCATTACCATGATGTCCTCATCAGTCCTTCAAAACTGCATCTTGAGATACTTCACTTAGTAGAATGAGTTCCAGCTCTATCCAGGAAAATACAAGGGGTTCTATATCACTGTTGTTTCTTATGGCTGAATAGTACTCCATGGTATACATATACCACATTTTATTAATCCACTCATGTGTTGATGGGCACCTGGGTTGTTTCCACATCTTTGCAAATGTGAATTGTGCTGCTATAAACATTTGAGTGCAGTTGTCTTTTTTATGGAGTGTCTTTTGTTCTTTTGGGTAGATGCCCAGTAATGGGATTGCTGGATCAAATGGTAGATCTACTTGCATTGCTTTAAGATATCTCCATATTGCTTTCTACAGAGGTTGAACTAGTTTGCAGTCCCACCAGCAATGGTATACACATACATAATGAGTGCAATGCGCACCATCTGGGGGATGGACACTCTTGAAGCTCTGACTCTGTGGTGGGGGGAAGGGGAGGAAAGGCAAAACATGTAACCTAAACATTTGTACCCCCATAATATGCTGAAATGAAAAAAAGGAGTTTTTCCAAATTTTACAAACAATAATAAGCATGTACTACACACACACACACAAAATGCATCTTGAGTTTTCTTGTCAACAAACACTCAACTTTTGCACTTTCCCATATACAAGTCTCTTCCCACTCTCCATCTATCTTAGAGATACTCTTCCAAAGCCAAGGTCAAATCCTTCTTCCCTTTTTTCCTCCTCCTCCCAAAAAGCCTAAGTAAACTCAGCCTAGCAATTTGCTGCCCCCCAATGATAACATTTACAGCCTCCTACCAGTTATTGGAAAATTTACTATGATCAGTCTTGTTTAATTATTAAAAATTCCAAAGTCTGAAGCCTTGTTTTCTATCCAGTAAGTTCATGGAGTAATAATAATGAAAATGATAGCAACCATTAGTAGAACTCCTACTTGTATGTGTCAGATACTACTGCATACATTATCTCATTGAATTTTATCCTTACAACCATCCTATGAGAAGCAAGCATTATCATCCTCACTTTACAAATGAAGAAACTTACATTCAATTTAGTTAATATTTTGTCTAAGATCATTTAGCTAAGAAGTAGGGTAACTGAGATATGTACCAAGAACTATTTGGTTGCATAGTCATACTATTAACCAGTTCCCTAACAACACCATCTAACACAATTCTGGGCCCTGGGGAGGCAGTTAACTGGCCAAGAGCCCCTCATGAAAACCAGGGGATAAGCCTTGGGATTTGGCAGGTCATGGATAAAGTAGTTGGTTGCTCCATGGGCAACATATAAGTCATTCCTACTGGACTCTAAGTACCGACCTACCTATATAGCTACCATTTCCTCTATTCAACTGAGGGGAAGCCTCACTCTCATTTTGTCCACCATGTTTTCAGAAGAGGTCTTAACGAGAAGCCATTATTTGGAAACAACAGTCATGCCCATTATGCAATCTGGAGAGACATATCTCTTTTCCCCAGGGATACTACTTAGATAGCCTTCCCATAGTCATCTCCGCTATGGACAGAAATAAGTTCTAGACAGTGGCACTCAATCCTTCAGGATTACTAACCTACAAAGCCCCTGAGGAGCAAACATGTTGCATTTTTGCTCGCCTTGGCCCAAGTGGTCTATGAAAGCTCACTTTTGAGAGATGGTGGTGGAATGCTCAGTCCTAGTTGAGATTCTTAAAAATGCTCATTGTGGAACATCAAATCAAGGCAGGTGACATGTTGTAGTGAGGAGGATACCGGGTCTGGCAGCCAGACCTGCCACTGACAGATGTGGGACTTCAGACAAGTCACTTTTCTCTGAACTTTCATGTATAAAATGGAAGTCATTGGTTATATGAGCTCCAAGGTGCAATCCAGCCATAGAATTCTGTGACTCTGGAATGTTATAGTGTGGACAGGTAGAAAAGACCAGGAACATTTTCTAGGTGTGCTGTGCTTTTAATGTGTCCCCTCCAAAATTCAGGCATTGCCAATGTGATGGTATCAAGACGTAGGGCCTCTATGAGGTGATTAGGCAATGAGGGCTTCTTCCTCATTAATGAGATTAAGGTCCATATCTTGAGGCTTCATGCAGCTTGCATCTAGCTTGCTAGCTTGCACTTTGGCTCTCCTGTCATGTGAGGACACAGCATTTGCCCCTCTGGAGGATGCAGCCTCACCAGACAACTAAACGTGCTGGTGCCTTGGAATTCCAGCCTCCAGGACAGTGAGAAATAAATGTCTGCTCTGTATGAATTACCCAGTCTCAGGTATTTTGTTGTATGTAGCAACACAAATGGACTAAGACAAAGTGCTTACCCAAGTCTGAGAGGTTAGAAGGCTCCACTTTGGAATGGAGCAATGGAACCCTAGAAGCTTGAGAACTTTTGCTTACACAACAGCTCTGAGAAACCATGTGAGTGGTCACTAATCTCTGAAACTGGTTCTTGAGCTGACAGCTCATCCTTCCTCTGAGGATTTGGGTGTCACCTTCACCTCACTCACTTCCAGCTTTGTGGCTACACTTAGGGGTAGCCTTATGACAGTAGGAGCTAGCTTTGCTTATTTCATTTTTAGTTTGAGAGCCAGCTGAGTGATGATTCTGCTCTTGCCACCTCTGCTCCTGGGGGCAGCTGCAAAGTGTCCTTATTCAGGGGGAGCTTCCAGGCTGGCCTGGGGGTGGGAGCTGGGGCAGTGTCTCTGGTTGTCTTAGTTGAATCCATATGTGTGATCTCAGAACCAGGCATTTCAGAAACTCAAGGCCTCATCTCATTCTTCCACCATCTAATGCCAACTAGGCAAGACCATTTTTCCTGTCTCAAAGTGCTGTGATATTTCTTCCTTGCTGAGTAGCTATGGGGATACACACATAGAAGGGACTCATAGGTACGTATAGATTGAATCTTCCATTCGAGCACCCATACTGATTATAGAGTGCTGGAATGGAAGGCTTGGTGTCCATGTGATGTGAATGAGCTGGAGCCACACCAGGAAAACTTACTATGCTGTGGCAAACCATTTCCTTTCTTTCCATTGACCACACACTCCTATTATTTTAACAAGTACTAATTAAAGTAACATTTTGATAACCCGGGGCTCTGCTATTGTTTTCAAGCTATGCCCCACTCATCTGATGAGGGATGTTCAAGGGACAATTCAATATCAAAACCACATGGGGAAAATATCCATAAAGATCATTTATTAACTTAAAATCTCATTTGTATATAAACATTTGCTCACATTCAAAATAACACATACTGAGCTGAGGATAAAATGTGAGCTGGGAGGATCTGCCGTAGCCTCTACCTCCCTCAGTGGACTTCATCCAGCTCTGCTCCTCTAGGCCTCTCTCCTTCCCAGCCTCCGCCAGTAGATCTCTAGCACGAACCCGATGCTGGAAGCAGAGCCAAGTGAAAAGAGTGGCTCCACAGGAGGAGAAAGAGAGTCCCTCCCTCCCCATGATATGTGGGTGCTCCAGCTAAGTCCCTACTATGGCGATCAGCTTTGGATAAACACAAGGTGTGCCTCCTGAAAGGGTGACTGTCACAAAAGCTTTTCTTTGATTAACCTTGGTTTTTGAAATCAAGCACTCTGTGTCTTAGGAAATTCAATGGACATACTTTGTCCTTTTCCATTTTGCAAACATTGATTTTTCTCTCATAGGATGGTGGGTAGCAGGATGGACAATGTTGTAGCACTGTCTGTAGTACCCTCAATATGTGTCCAGTCTAGCTTCGTGTGTCTAGAGACTGGGCAAGCAAATCCCAACCAGTCACTGTGGAGCACTAAACAGGCGGGAAAGGCAGACTTATTTGTGCCAGGCCTTTTCTCCCAGTGGAATAATTAGGTTAAGCCTCAGGGCTCTACAACAACCTTTTCATATATACGTATATATGGAAGAATAGTAAATTTAACACAGATTAAAATGTTAACATATACATGTACTAGTCAATTAATAATGAAGATACTAGATTACATATAAACTCATATCCTATTGCCCTCACACCAATACCAACAAAATGCTTACAGGATAGAGAAAGGTGGCTGGTGGGTGAGTGTGGCATATGAAAAATGTGTTGATTGATACTCTACTGAAAATCCATCTTTGCTCTTCCAAATTGATCATTCAGGGGGAAGTAAAGAAGCAATTAAACTCCACTCTGTGGCATGTGACCCAAAAAGGCCTTCAGTTTAGACCTTGTTTATGATTCTTCTAAAGGCACACAAACTTCATAAAGAAATCATGAACCTTTTCTTGATCCTTCTGACATCTTCTCACCCCAGAGAGCAGTGAAGACACTGGTGGGCAGAATGGGTGACTGTGGTTATGGCTGATCTGAGGAGTCAGGTACACTTAAGCTGGTCATGACACATGGGGCAAGGAACAGACTGTTCTGGAAACCTAAATTTAATTGAGTAAATGTCTGAGGGCTCTTAGTTTGCTATCTATCATTTCTGCCACACCAAAGAAAGCTCCATATTCCAAAGGCTTTTTGAAATGGGATGAGACTGATTTGTTTACTCTCCCAGGTGAACTTTAAAAGAAACTGTAATCAGGCTGGATATGGTGGCTCATGTCTGTAATCCCAGCACTTAGGAAGGCTGAGGCCAGAGGATCACTTAAGGCCAGGAGTTTGAGACCAGAGTGAGCAACATAGCGAGACCCTTTCTCTACAAAAAATAGAAAAATTAGCCAGGTGCGATGGCACATGCTTGTAGTCCCAGCTACTTGGGAGGCTGAGATGGGAGGATTGCTTGAGCCCAGGAGTTTGAGTTTGCATTGAGCTATCATGATGCCACTGTACTCCAGCCTGGGAAACAGAATGAGACTCTGTCTCAAAAAAAAAAAAAAAAAAAAAAATAGGGAGAAAAAGAAAAAAGAAAATTGTAATTTGTAATCTGTAATGATTTTTCAGCTTTTTAAGGGAATGACATTAGTTAGTCCTGACTTTCAATTTACCTCAGAATAAAAATGTGATATTGGTAGGCCCCATTCTTCTCTTGTCCAAAGAACAAAAAGACCCAAGGGAGGGAAGGCTGGGCGGAGGTGACAGGGCCAGGCTCAGCCTGAAGAGACATGAGATTTGGATCTATCTGGACAGGGAAGCTGCTCAACAAGGTTTTTCTAGACTGAAACTAGACTATCTAGTTTTCATAAATAAAGAATTCAGGGAAGCCAGGTAGGCTCACTATGGGCAGGCTGCCCTGGGTAGCCTAACCTTGGCTACCAATGCTAACTGACAGAGCCTTGCTCCCAGTTTAAGCCTGGGGCTGGTAAAAGGGAGAGAGAGAGAAAAGGCAACCTCCTGCAGATCAAATAAAGCCATCAAGTCATACACACCTGGAAACACATCTTTCCCTTGCTTCTAGTGACTGCAGAGTTTTAAAAACTCACTGGCTCCCCCAGACTCATTACACTGCCCATCAGCTTGAGAGGCTGCTAGAGCCCACTGCAAGCTAAAGGACTCATTTCAAGACTATGCCGAATAGGAAGACAGAAGAGAGAATGAGGTCTCAACTGTACTTCTTCCATAGGCGTTCTCTGGGTCAAAGTGAGGAGACCCTGCTTGGGGTGGTGGAGATTAATCTGGTAAGTGGAGATGATTCTTTGGGACATAGGGTTAGTGGCCCTGAGCAGAGCACATGCAGGGCCTGGTCAACCCATGGCCTTTAATCCTCATGGAGTGAAAGGTAGGGCCAAAGAATGCCTATCAGCCTGCAGCAGCTAGATGTCACTTTCCCTTTAGTGGCATCTTTCCCAGATATAACCACGAGAAGTTCCCAAGAGTACATGTGATGGAAGATAAATAAACTGGACACTTGGGTCAAAAAGAAATACCTAGAGATTGTTCTTATTCATCCTGGGAAATGAGAAGCATGGTCACCTGAACATCGGTAGGGAAAGGGTTTCAGGCTTATGCCTCCACTGGATTTCCCTAGGGTAATCACTCTCTTATGTGATTTAATGCTTCCTGTTTCCAAGGATTCGTTGGGTCTTTGCCTACTGAGCCCTTTAGTTACAGGATGAGCAGCTGCCAGGCTGATGACTACTGAGACTGACCCACAATTGGCCCTCAGGTGTTGCTTGGGGTGGTAAGGGCATCAACTCCAACTTCAGAATTAAATGACCACTTAGAGGTAGTGGTGAGAGAACAGGTTGGAAAAGTGTATTTCTGAAATCACTTATGTTGCAAAGGGGGCTACTTTTAAGTTTGAGGGATCTTTCAGCAGAAAAGTTTTCCTTGTGTACAAAAGGGACCCAGCCTTTTTCAGCAGAAGATTGAGAAAGAAACACTCTTGAAATAAGGCTGAATATGCAATGGTCTCCGCCATGCAGAAAGTGTCCTATGTTAATTTTCTAATCACTGTTTGGCACAGAAAAGATACTGTCCTCCCGCCCTCACCCCCACCCCCTTAGTGTGTTATCTACTGATTGGTCTGATTGAAAACACCTTGGGTTATTAGAATGATTTCTATATTCAATACATAACAGGATGCTAGTGAGATAGTTCTTTGTGAAAGGAGAGATACAATTACTTTGCAATCAAATAATTTAAAATCCTAGATCAGTATGTGAAGAAACCCACAAATTTCAGAGTCAAATGAAAAATATATCTTCCAGAATTTGATTCTCCTCCAGGTCTTCAGGGGTCCTGCACATCCCAGTCTTCTTCCAGATGGATCTTGGAGGACTGAGTCGGAAAGTACTGTGATTCCAGGCCCCGGCTCCTCTGGAGGGGCGGGGCTGAGGTTTGGGAGCCAACTTTGGGCTCAGAGACTGAACCAAATCCAACAGAGATGTCTCATACCTGTAAGACACACAGGCCAAACAGAAAAGGGTCAGACTACTAGAACTTTAGAATCCAAGAAGCCCAGCAGAGATGGGCTGCCTAGGACAAGAATCAGATCCTCTTCCTCTGTGCAAGAGGCCTCCTAGGGGAATTTTAGGGAAGGTAAACACCAGAAGGCCTTCAAGAAGCAAGGTTCCTGTTGCCTGTCTGTAAGCTCTTATCTTCTGCTGTCTTTGTTTTGCTTTTTGAGACAGAGTCTCTCTTTGTTGCCCAGGCTAGAGTGAGAGCCATGGCGTCAGCCTAGCTCACAGCAACCTCAAACTCATAGGCTCAGCCTCCCGAGTAGCTGGGACTACAGGCATGTGCCACCATGCCTGGCTAATTTTTTCTCTATATATTAGTTGGCCAATTAATTTCTTTCTATTTATAATAGAGACAGGGTCTCGCTCTTGCTCAGGCTGGTTTCAAACTCCTGACCTTGACTCCTGCCTCGGCCTCCCAGAGTGCTAGGATTACAGGCGTGAGCCACCACGCCCAGCCTTCTGCTGACTTTTAACATTCATTTCTAACTCATGAAGAGAGACTACAGCATGGGAAAAGTCATCATGATAATAGTAATTATATTAACAACATTTATTGCAGGCTTACTAAATGTCAGGCAGTCTTCTTAATAGTGTGCATATATTTAACCTGCTTCTAACCCTCTGAACAACCCCAGGAAGCAGGTACAGTACTACTATGATCTATTATATACATGAGGAAACTGAGGCTCAGGGAAGTAACTCGCCTAACAGAAAGTTATCACATGGCAGAGTCTGGAATCGGATCCAGGTAGTTTGTTTCTACCACTCTTACCCAGGACACTAAAGCTGTCTCTCAAACTCTTTGCAGACAGACAGACTTGGTTCAAATCTCTGCTCTACCATTTGCAAGCCATGTGATATTGGAGAATTTATTCAATCTCTCAGTCTAGTCTCATCTGTAAGGGGCTAACAGAACTCCTGTTAAGATTAAATATATTAGTTACTATAAATGAACATATAATAGGTACTCAATAAATGCTAGTTCCTTCCTGTTATCCTACTCCCACTTTTCTTAGAATATCAGAAAAAGAAACCCTCATCTGAATCTATAAACGGATTCCTCCAAAGAAAGACTGCCTTGGTGTCCGACATTCTTATCACAAAGAGTAAGCTTAGAGCAGCTTACAGGCAAAGAAATTAATTATGGTAGATGACACCCTCACCCATGCCCCACTGTGCATATTTCCAGGATGGAAAACCAAAGGCATGAATATATCTGCTTCCATACTCATTCATACAAGATGTCAAGTATTTACACAGATAAATCATTAAGTACTCAATGAATGATGAACAAAACTACACTGTCCTAATTAGTTTCTTAAATTTTTAACTGTTGAAATAATATGTTTAATAAGAATATGTTTATATTATAAATTCCAACATATACAATTACATATAAAGAAAAATAAAAGTCCCTTCAACACTCTGTCCTCCCACCCAAATGCCAATCCCATGCCGCTTCTCAAAGATCACTGGTAACCATTTAGAATATATGTTTCCAAATATTTTTAGTATAATTACATGGATACATGTGCATTTACAAATACACAGACACAGACACACATGCATTTACAAGCTTAAATTGGGCCATGTTTCTGTACTGATTTATGATCTTCTTTTTCACTTATTAGCATGTTCTGGAGATCATTCCATGATAATGCATATAGACTTGCCTACTACTTCTAAACTGCAGCAATGTTCTATTTTACAGATGCGCCATTACCCAATTTTAAAGAAGTCCCATAGCCTTTACTATCTTACTCTAGCTAAATCTTGTATTTAGTATTCTTGTTCTGGTATCTCAAGTGATTAGTATTTGGTCATTAGTGTTGATTTAAGGGTAATTTGCTTAAAAACTTTTTTTTTAAAATTATGTTCTTCTTGAACTTCTTTTCTACTATATTCATGCAAGATAATATTAGTACAATTTGCTTCAATGAGCAGAAATAAAATGGAATGATAGTTATAGGTTTAGGAACTCTCAGATAAAATAGCTCAAATTAGGGTTGCTTTCACCATGCCATAATCTAGCCAAGTTCATAAAGATCTAATATCTCTCTTCCTTTCTTAGATTGAATTGAGGTAGGTGTAGTAGAGATCCCTATGCGATAAGTATTTTTTTTCGCACATTCATACCAACCAGTCCTTATAGTCCAAGAGCAAGTCATGGAGATCTCAGGCACTATTCTGGCATAGGGAAGTTAAAGTCCCCAAAGGTCCTCTTCTGACTTCTTAATGCTATTAGTTTTATAACTCTAGTTAAACTGACATTCTGTTGGCTGAAAAGCTTAACTCTTATTTCTATGCCATTTTTGTGGTTCCAACCTCAAGATCTATGAAGCATCTATTGTGCTGAGGCTTTGAAAAGTGGATGCAGTAGATGAAACTGTTACTCTGACAAGTCATTATCACTTAAACAAAGCTGTAGCTAGACACTTTCAGCAAAGTAGTATAATATAGTGGGCTAAATTCACATGTATACACACTTCCAGTAGAGGACCGCTCTTTTTAATAAATGGCATGGTTTTTCTGACACCAATGAAACACAGGCAATAACAAAGTGAATAACTATGGAAGAATTTGAGAATTTTCATGTATGAGACTTTGTTATTCAAGGAGAATAATATCCTTAGTCATCCTAGTACGACTAATCAGGACTCAACTCTGATATTCTGGTAATAGATCCAAATTAGTATTCTTAATAAAAACATTGCATTCAAGGTAGTGGTAAGAGGTCAGGTTCTGAAGTTGGATGCTAGATTTGAATCATGGCTCTACCAATTTCTAACTATGTGATCTTGGGCAATTTGCTTAAATTTTTTAAGCTTCAATTGCTTCATTTGTAAAATGAAGGTAAAAACAACAATGCCCACCTTTCTGAGGAATTATGATAATATATATAAAGTGCTTAGCACTATGCCTGGCATTTAATAAGTGCCAAATAAACAGAAGCTATTAGTATTATTATTTTTTAAATTGTTGTTAGGAAGCAGGATGTAGGCAGAAAAAGGGAGATTAGATAGAAGGATCAGAAAAAACTCTAGAAAAATGTGCCATTATTGCTATCTCATAATGGTGTTTAAACCACTTATATCTTTAGTAAGAAGACTAAAAGACAAAACTATTAAAAATAATAATACAAACAATTTATTAAGAGATAGGCAATACAAAAATGTAAACTGTAAAATCAAAAATTTAAAATGCAGGGGAAAACAGGATTTAAGGTATACAGATTTTTATTTTTATTTTTTGGTTTGTTTGTTTCCTTCTTTTGTGATCAAAGTTAAGTTGATATTAGTTTTAAATACTTGTTATAAATATAATAGGAATTTTTTGGAAGCCTCATAGTAACCACAAAGCAAAAACCTATAATATATAGACATAGTAAAAATAAAAAACAACTATCAGAGATAGTCACTGAAATACAAAGGAAGACAACAAGAGAGGAAGAAAGAGAGGAGTTACAAAACAACTGCGCACCATCAGGAGAATGGACACGCTTGAAGCTCTGACTTGGGTGGGGCAAGGGCAACGTAACCCAAACATTTGTACCCCAATAATATGCTGAAATAAAAAAGAAAAAACTAAACAAAAAAACCCAACTAGAAAACAAGTGACAAAATGGCAGTAGTAAGGCTTTACCTAACAATAATAATATCGAAATTCTTAAGTTAGTCTTAAGTTAAAAGATATAGAGTGGCTGAATAGATTAAAAAACAAGAGCCAACTATATGCTGCCTATAGGAAACTCACTTAACCTATAAGGAAACTCATAGACTGAAAGTGAAGGGATGGAAACAAAAATATTCCATGCAAATGGAAACCAAAAAAGAGCAGGAATAGCTATACCTATATCAGATAAAATAGACTTTAAGTCAAAAGCTGTAAAAAGAGACAAAAATGTCATTACATAATGATATGGGGTCAATTCTGCAAGAGGATATAACAATGGTAAATATATATGCACTCAACACTGGAGCACTCAAATATATAAAGCAAATATTAATAGATCTAAACAGAGAGATAGATTGTAATACAATAATAGTCAAAATCTCACTTCCAGCAATGGACAAATCATCCAGGCAGAAAATCAACAAAGAAATACCAAAGTTAAACTATACTCTAGACCAGGGGTCCTCAAACTTTTTCAACAGGGGGTCAGTTCACTATCCCTCAGACCATTGGATACTGTGCACTGTGGGCCCGGGATGAGTCAGCTGCTAAGCAGGACAGGCAGTGGCAGCACAAACGTGCTAGGCGGCCCGTATGTGGCCCGTGGGCCATAGTTTGAGGATGCCTGCTCTAGACCTTATGGACCTAACAAACATTTACAGAACATTTCATCCAACAGCTGCAGAAAACACATTTTTCTTATTAGCACATGAAATATTCACTAGGATAGACTATATGTTAGGCCACAAAACAACTCTCAACAAATTTAAAACAATCAAAATCACATCAAGTATCTTTTCTGACCACAACAGAATAAAACTAGAAATCAATAACAAGAGGAACTTTGGAAACTGTACAAATACATGAAAATTGAACAACATGCTCCTGAATGACCAATGGGTCAATAAAAAAACTAAGGAATTTAAAAAATTTCTTTAAAACAAATCAAAATGGAAACACAACATAATAGAACATGTGGGATACAGTAAATTTTTGTACTAAGAGGAGGTTTATACCAATAAATAGCATCCATCAAAAAATAGGTTATGTTCGCTTCATAAAATGTGTTGGGGAGGATTCCATCCTTCTTGATGTTGTGGAATAATTTCTGCAGGATAGGCACCAGTTATTCTTTGTAGGTGTGGCAACAAAATCCTAGCCAATCAAATCCAGGTGCTTGTCAAGAAAATAATCCATCACAACCAAGTGGGCTTCATCCCAGGGATGCAGGGATGGTTCAATGTATGCAAATCTATAAATGTAATTCACCATATAAACAGAAGCAAAAATAAAGACCATATGATCCTCTCAATAGATGTATAAAAAGCCTTTGACAAAATTCAACACCCTTTTATGATAAGAACGCTCAACAAAATAGGCATAGACAGAGCTTACCTAAAAATGATACAAGCCATATATGACAAACCCAAAGCCAGTATCATACTGAATGGGGAAAAATTGAAAGCATTCTCACTTAGAACTGGAACTAGATAAGGTTGCCCACTATCTTCACTTCTATTCAACATAGTGCTGGAAGTCCTTGCTATAGCAATCAGACAAGAGAGCAGAATTAAGGGTGTCCAAATGGGAGCAGAAGAGATAAAACTCTCACTCTTTGCTGATGACATGATATTATACCTAGAAAACCCCAAGGATTCAACCAAGAGACTCCTTGAACTGATAAATGAATTTGGTAAAGTCTCAGGATACAAAATCAAAACACAGAAATCAGAGGCATTCATATACACCAACAACAGTCAAAGTGAGAACCAAATCAAAGACTCAATTCCCTTCAAAATAGCAACAAAGAAAATAAAGTACCTAGGAATATATTTAACTAAGGAGGTAAAAGACCCCTATAGGGAGAACTATGAAACACTGAAGAAAGAAATAGCAGAGCATGTAAACAGGTGGAAGAATATACCATGCTCATGGGTCGGCAGAATCAACATTGTTAAAATGTCTATACTACCCAAAGTGACCTACAGAGTCAATGCAATCCCTATTAAAATACCATCATTATTTTTCACAGATATAGAAAAATAATTTTACGCTTCGTATGGAACCATAGAAGACCCCGTATAGCAAAATCAATCCTAGGCAATAAAAACAAAATGGGAGGTATCAATTTACCAGATTTCAAACTATACTACAAGGCTACAGTAATTAAAACAGCTTGGGACCTGCACAAGAACAAGGACATTGACCAGTGGAATAGAACAGAGAACCCATATATAAAACCATCCTCATATAGCCATCTAATCTTTGACAAAGCAGACAAAAACATACATTGGGGAAAAGAATCCTTATTCAATAAATGGTGCTGGGAAAACTGGGTAGCCACATGCAGAAGATTGAAACAGGACCCACATCTTACACGTCTCACAAAAAACAACTCATGCTGGGTAACAGACTTGAACCTTAGGTGTGAAACTATTAGGATCCTAGAGGAAAACATTGGAAATACTCTTCTAGACATTGGCCTAGGCAAAGAATTTATGAAGAAGACCCCAAAGGCAATGACAGCACCAACAAAAATAAATAAATGGGACCTGATCAAATTAAAAAGCTTCTGTACAGCCAAAGAAACTGTCAAGAGAGCAAACAAACAACCCACAGAATGGGAGAAAATTTTCACAAGCTACACATCCGATAAAGGGCTGATAACTAGAATTTATTTAGAACTCAGGAAAATCAGCAAGAAAAAACCAAACAACCCTATCAAAAAGTGGGCAAAGGACATGAACAGAAATTTTTCAAAAGAAGACAGAATAAAGGCCAACAAACATATGAAAAAATGCTCAACATCTCTAATCATCAGGGAAATGCAAATCAAAACTGCAATGAGATATCACTTATCTCCAGTAAAAATGGCCTTTATCAAAAAGTCCCCAAACAATAAATGTTGGTGTGGATGCAGAGAGATAGGAACACTCCTACACTGCTGGTGGGACTGCAAACTGGTTCAGCCTCTGTGGAAAGCAATATGGAGATACCTTAAAGTGATATAA
>VSMD01100912.1:0-22987 GCA_008750895.1 Mirza zaza | reverse complement strand
ATTTTCCAATTTTTGTGAATAAAGATTTTTGTAGTACTCATAAATTATATCTTATATCTCTTTGGGATCAGTTGTGATATCTCCTTTTGTGTTCCTGATGGAGCTTATTAGAGATTTCTCTTTTCTGCTTTTCGTTAGCTTAGCCAGTGGCGTGTCAATTTTGTTTATTTTTTCAAAGAACCAACTTTTTGTTTCATTAATCTCCTGAATAGCTTCCCTGTTTTCAATTTCATTTAGTTCTGATTTGATCTTGTTGATTTCACTTCTTCTGCTGGGTTTGGGGCTGGTCTGTTCTTCTTTTTCCAGCTCTTTGAGTCGTTTCATTAGATTGTCTATTTGTGATCTTTTAGACTTTTGGTTATAGGCATTTATGGAGATAAACTTTCCTCTCAGAACTACTTTAGCTGTGTCCCAGAGGATTTGACAACTTGTCTCTCCAATGTCATTTTCTTCATAGAATTTTTTTATTTCCATCTTGATTTCTTCATTTATGAAGTAATCATTTAGTAGGAGGTTGTTTAATTTCCACATTTTTGTGTAGAAATGTGAGTTTCTGTTACGGTTGATTTCTACTTTTATTCCACTGTGATCTGAGAAGATACATGGTAAGATTTCTATGTTTTTAAAGCACCAGCTCTTTTTTGTGCATCTAGGTCAACTCCTTTCAGAAACATCAGTTTTGTTAATTTAAAATAATAACTGACAGACCTGGAAAGCTGTCTCAAGAAAATTATATCTCCTTACAAGGAAAGACTCATTCCGTTATTGTTCTAACCTTATAAAACAATTAACTGAAACTTACAATCTAGTAAAATATTATTTTCCAAGTGGGCTCCTGAGAAGCAAAAAAATGCAAGAGCCAGAATCTTCAACCAGGATGTTTTGTACACTTGAAATGACATCTCTTATTATTTTTTTAATTTCAGAATATTCACAGAATGTACATCTTTTGGTTACATAATTTGCTTTTGTACACTTTGAGTCAGAATTATAAGTGTGACAATCACCCAATTAGTGTTCCTTGTACCCAATTGGACTGAATTCATCCATTCCCTCTTCCCTCTTCCACCTACTTGACTTCCCATGTGTTTTACTTCCATACGTACACATGAGTGTTGATTGATCAGTTTAAATTTAGTATTGAGTACATGTGATGTTTGTTTTTCCATTCTTGTAATACTTTACTTAGAAAGCATGGTCTGCAGCTTCATCCAGGGTGTTACTAAAGACACTAAATCACCATTTTTTGTGGCTGAGTAGTACTCCATGTTATACATATACCACATTTCATTAATCCACTCATGTATTGATGGGCACTTGGGTTGTTTCCACACCTTTGCAAGTGTGAATTTTGCTGCTGTGAACATTTGAGTGCAAGTGCCTTTTTAATAAAATGCCTTTGTTTCCTTTAGGTACATGGCTAGTAGTGGGATTGCTGGATCAAATAGGTCTACTTTTACTTCTTTGAGGAATCTCCATATCACTTTCCACAGAGGTTGTACTAGTTTTCAATCCTACCAGCAGTGTATGACCGTTCCTATCTCTGCATACACACCAGCATCTGTTGTTATGGGACTTTTTGGTAAGAGCCATTCTCACTGAAGTTAAGTGATATCTCATTGTGGTTTTGATTTGTGTTTACCTAATGACTGGAGACACTGAGCATTTTTTCATGTGTGTGTTGACCATTAGTCTATCGCCATTTGAAAAGTTTCTTTTCCTGTGTTTTGCCCACTTTTTAAATGGGGTAGTTTACTTTTTCCTGCTGACTTGCATGAGTTCTTTGTAGATTCTGATTATCTGCCCTTTATCGGATGAACTGCATGCAAATATTTTCTCCCATTTTATAGGCTGTCTATTTGCTGTATTAATTGTGTCCTTGGCTGTACAGAAACTTTTAATTCACCATGACCAAGTGGGCTTCATTCCAGAGATTCAGGAATGGTTTAACATATACAAATCTATAAGTGTAATTCACCACATAAATAGAAGTAAATATAAAGACCATATATGATCCTCTCAATAGATGTAGAAAAAGCATGCGAGAAACTTCAGCACTCTTTTATGATAAGACTGATTAACACAACAGGCACAGATGGGACTTAGCTGAAAATTATAAACACCACACTGGAGAAACCCACAGCCAACATCATACTAACAGGGAAAAATTGAAAGCATTCCTGCTTTGAGCCAGAACCAGGCAAGGTTGCCCTCTATCACTGCTTCTATCCAACATAGTGCTGGAAGCCCTAGACAGAGCAATCAGACAAGAGGAAGAAATCAAGAGAATCCAAATGGGGGCAGAAGAGGTCAAACGATCACTCTCTGCTGACAGTATGCTCTCATATCTAGAAAACCCCAAAGATTCTGCCAAGAGACTGCAGGAACTGATAAACAAATTCAGCAAAATCTCAGGATACAAAATCAATGTACAGAAATCAGTATCATTCCTGTACACCAACAAAAGTCAAACTGAGAACGAAATGAAAGACTCAATATCTTTCACAATAACAACAAAGAAAATAAAGTACCTAGGAATATATTTGACTAAGGAGGTAAAAGACCTCTATAGGGAGAACTATGAAACACTGAGGATGGAAATTTAATATGCCCTAAACAGGCGTAAAACCATACCATGCTCATGGGTTGGCACAATCAATATTATTAAAATGTCTATACTACCCAAAGTGATCTACAGATTCAATGCAATCCCTATTACAATACCAACATCATTTTTTACAGACCTAGAAAAAATAGTTCTACACTTTTATGGAACCAGAGAAGACCCCATATGGCCAATGCAATATTTTACAATAAGAACGAATCAGGAGGTATCACTTTACCAGACTTCAGGCTATACTACAAGGGCTATAGCTATCAAAACCACATGGACTGGCACAAGAACAGAGACGTAGACCAATGTAATAGGACCGAAAACCCAGATATAAAACCATCCTCATGTAGCCATCTGATCTTTGACAAAGCAGACAACAATATAGACTGGGGAAAAGGATCCCTACTCAATAAATGGTGCTGGGAAAATTGGATAGCCACATGTAGAAGACTGAAACAGGATCCGCACCTCTCACTTCTCACAAAAATGAACTCACGGTGGATAACAGACTTAAACATAAGGCATGAAACCATAAGAGTTCTAGAAGAGGTCAGAAAAACTCTTGTAGACATCAGCCTATGCAAAGAATTTACACAGAAGACCCCAAAAGCAATCACAGAGGCAACACAAATAAATAACTAGAAATGCCCTCTTTTAAAAGACACTCCAACCAAAGTAGAAGGGCTCTTACCAAGTACTTCTTATTAACTCTTGTGCTATTAAATTTTAAAAAATAGACTCCTAGATCCACGTTTCTTATATAAAGAAGCTCCATCTTCTGAGTGGACTATTTTCCCAGAAGGTGACCTCTGACTTGGAAATAAACTGATGCCAGGTCAAAAGGAAGATGACATTTGATATAGAAGCTGAAGCTCAAGACTCCAGACTAGGCCTATATCTAAATGAATGCCTAATATCTACAATTGTTAATAGATGGGAAAAATTTTCCTTTAAAAGCTCTCACTAAACTTCTTTCTTCTCATCCTTACTTCTCACATCTTTGTACTACTTTCACCAGCTGTTGCCCACGAAGTGAAACTCTTTTTACTGTGGGCCTAGTACTATGCTAGAGGATTACAAAAAAATGCTCATCAAGCACGCGACCTCATGTCCCCTTCCAATGGTTCTGGCCTTCCATGATAACTATCTCCTCTCCAAAGACAAGATTAAGTAAAATATCAAAAATATATCCATGCTCCTCAAAAACAGTCACCAGTACTTGACCCTAACTATACATCACCGACTTATTAATAATACTTTACAAAACAAACGACATGAAAAGTACTTCTTGATTAAAAACCCCAGTTCATTAGCTTTGACTTTGGCACTGTCACAACTAAGAGATAAAATAACACTACCTTGATTGAGAGACAAGAAAACTCAATTTCAAAATGATGTAATACACATTGTAGACGGTTTCATCTGACTCCTTCCCTCCTCTGGACAGCTCGTCACTTTGTGCTGAAAACAGAAAAATCATACCAATGATCCCTGGCCCAACAACACTAAATGTATGAGACAGACACCCAGAGAACAGCATACCCACACCATTATGTTACAAAGCACTGACCGATATGTCACTGAATGGCACAATGGCCAGATATTTACTGGTTATTTCCAAGAGTGTCTGGAAAACGTTAACAGCGACCTAAGGCCCTGATTACGCCCACATTGGCAGTATGCTGAAGCTTGGGTTAGTGATTCACACCCTGTCGAACCTGCAAATGTTCCTCCTCTGCCATCTGATTGGGTTCACTCTGTGTTCCATGAATGTGATCATTTGCCTTCCGCAACTGGGCACCGAGGATGCCATTTGACGTGTAGAGACCCTGACCAATCATACACAAAGGCCCTTAATCACAACCACATCGATATGTTGGTTTAAACAATGAAACTACTCTCACAGAAAAGACCACACTGCGGAACCATGTAACTTGGGTTATACTCACTACAGCCCAAGGGGAAACCTGCACTGTCATAAAAACTGAGTTTGTGTCTATGTCTCAGATAAATCAAATGATGTCTCTAAATTACTGGCTGATATACACCTCCTCCAAACAACTGACTAAACAGCTGATTTCCATCTTGGGAGACTTAGTGACAAAAACTATTACTTACTCTAAAAATGTAATCATTTTAATTATGCTTTGTCCTGTTTTTGTCAACCCTGCTATTATGACATTTATTTACAATTAAGTCAATGTACAATTAAAAACACTAAAATAATAGTTGCTTAAAAAGTTAATTTAAAAGACAGTCACATAGCGCGAATCGGGCTCAGGACCACCACTCCCTTATTTGCTTTAGAATTCGGCTTTGGTCCTTTCCACGCCGCTCCGCCCACCCCCACTGCCTGAGCGGGACATAACTCCCTAAAAATGAGTCTTCTGGGCCACATATAATTTTGACCTAATACATGACCTAAATATATGATTCTTCTACAATGCTTCCTCAGAAAGATTTTGGGGAAAGGGGGCAAATGTAAAAGAAAATAAAATTTCAGAGCTTTCTAAATTCATTATGCCCACGGGGATTGAGCACTGGTGAGTGAGTGGTGCCGGATGGTTGCAACTTCTGCTTCTCATAGCGCAGCTCAGCTGTCTTCCTCATTGTCCCCACTCTGTAAACAGCTAGAGACCAGAACCTCCCCTTCCAAACACAGAGCCTTGTTGTAGATTAACTGCCTCCTTAACTGTCCTGTACCCAACTCAGAGCAGAGAGGGCAAAAGACCCCATGACTGTTACCTCTTCAGTGTAAAATGTCAAATATACTTTCCCCCCAAAGAGCTCATTTCATGACTCAGATCTTTATAAGAACACATCACGCCTTCCGTAAATATAACAGTTTTGACTCTGACTGCGTCTGCTTGTTTTTCAATGTTTCTGTAAAGGAGCCAGAGCTTGGACCTGCTGCTCCACCAGTTTGGTGACATCACTCCTTAGTGACTCACTTTTAACAAACAGAGAAGGGAAGAGAAAACCAGCAACGCCACCGAAAGTCTGCCAGCGACAGTCCAGCTCACACTCCAAGTCAGCGGAGACTGGAGCAGATGCCTGGACTGCGCCAGTCACTTTTCCATATGTAAATTAGCTTGTGATCAGGAAAAATGGATTCATACGAACTGGCAGGCAAAGGATGCACATATCAAGTGTGATGATTTCCTCCTGGAGCTCCAGGCATGCTGTGGGGGTCTCTGCTCAGTGTCCGCAGGGCCCAGAGACAGAGTCTACATCCCCCAGGCTCACTGTTTCGGTGGCCCTCAGCTCCCAGTTTAAAAGAAACACACAGACTTGGGGCTTCCAGGGGCTGGGGGACGAGGGAGTGGGAGGTGAGCATTTAAGGGGTACAGTGTTTGTTTCTGGGGCCATCAAATGCTTTGGAACTAAGATGGATGTGGCAGTTGTACACAGTAGTGAACGCACTAAATGCCACTCAATTGTACACTTTGAAATGGTTAATTTTATGTTAAATGAATTTTGCATTAACTGAAATAAAAAAAAAGAACACAAAGTTTCCACAGGTGGAAAAAGTGACTTAATTCAATGAAAACCAAAAGCAAAGGTTTTTTTCTCCAACAGGCTGGAAACTTTAATAAACTCACCTTCGTTGAGGTAGCAAGTGACTGATTATTCTGTGCACTCTCCTCTACCTTCTGAGAAGAAACGTGTGTTAATTTTTGTTTTAAGTTCAGGAAAAAACAATACAATCCCTAAAATATATATGAAATGGCTTTCTAAGATCCCTGTCGCTGAGAGGGGAGCAAAACCAATTTAAGACACAGCAGGGAATTCCGTCTTTGCTTAAGTCTGCACCTGCTCCTGGTCTGGACCCTGTGTTGCGCCCCACCCCACCCCCTGCCCCCACAGGAGGTCTGTGTCTGGGCTCACACTGACGTCCCCGCACTGTGTCTCTGGCACAGTAGTGCACTCCCCTGTCCTCAGTGGTTGTGGAGCTCAGCGCCAGGGAGAGCCGGTTCTCGCCGGTGTCTGGGGTGGTGGTGGGTCCACCTTGAAGAGACAGGGTGCCCTCTCTCTGCCACTTGACCTATGGCCCGTCCTTCCCACACATTCAAGGCCTGTCTTCTAGGTAAACACCATTGCTGGACACAGCATCCCCTGGGGTGGCACAAGTGAGGGAGAAGGTCTGCAGGGGTGTCACCAGTCCTGGACCCTATGCCTGCAGAGGCACCTGGGACAGGACCCTGGGGACAAGGAGCGAAGCCATGAGTCACAAACAGACACCACAGCCCACCGCCCCATTTCTGAGATCTCTGAGACTCACGTGGGTGCAGACCTCAGGCACGGACAGCACATGCAGAGCTCATGTTTTTCTCAACAGTGGGCGTGTCTTTCCCAGAGGCCTCCCCACAACACAGCACAGAAAGCAACTGGCTCTCCAGCCAGGGATGCGTTTCCTGGGGTCTCTGGAAGGGGTGTGCATTCGGTCTGCGCTGTGTCTGCAGCTGCTGCCATGACTCAGGCAGGAACTTCTCTCCTCGCACGGCCTGGCCCCTTGCCAGCCTTGCTGCACAGGAAACAGACCGGGCGGGCACTACTTTGGGAGCAAATGCGGCTGAAGTGAGGCAGGTAGAGGCAGCCATGGAAGGGAGTCACAGCTCTCCAGGGGAAGGGAAGCCTCCAGGAGGGCTCAGAATTGTTTTCTTCACTCCGCTGGGAGTTATGAAGGATCTGAGCATCTAGGAAAGCCTCTGACACCCCAATCCTGATTGACACACAGGGGAACAGCCTCAGCCCAGGAGAAGGCGCAGGCAGGTCCTAGTGCCTCAGCAGAGAAGCTGCAGGGACTTCGGGCGTCTCCCCGACTAGGACGCATCTGCCGTCTGTCTCGGGGGCTGCTGGGCAGCTTCTTCTTGGTGCTTCCTTGACTTCAAAGGAAGTGAGCGCCCTCTTGACTCACCACTGGAAAGACCAGAACAGTCTTTATTGACAAGAGATAGCGGCCAGGCGAGGTGGCTCACCCCTGTCATCCTTGCACTCTGGGAGGCCGAGGTGGGTGCATCATTTGAGCTCAGGAGTTCAAGACCAGCTAGAGCAAGAGCGAGACCCCTGTCTCTACTTAGAAAATAGAAAGAAATTAGCTGCACAACTAAAACTATATAGAAAAAATTAGCCGGGCATGGTGGCGTATGCCTGTAGTCCCAGCTACTCGGGAGGCTCAGGCAGGAGGATCACTTGAGCCCAGGAGTTTGAGGTTGCTGTGAGCTAGCCTGATGCCATGGCACTCTAGCCGGGGCAACAGAGTTGGGACTCTTATCTCAAAAAAAAAAAAGAGACAGGGGCAAGTGATACATTAATTCATTCATTGTCCTACTACATTTCACCTTAAGGGGAAAAAACTATGAAGAATGTTACTTATGTGTAAATTGTACCTAATTATGAGTAAATTAGTAAAAAATAAAAATAAACGTTAGGAACTGCAGACAACTTACACGTTTAAGAGAATGCTCTGTGTAACAATCACATAGCATTAGAGACGAGACACTCACTTCGCCACGTGCAGCGACTGTCAACCAGCAGCGTAGCCTGCCCACAGGTGAGCCATCGCACAGCTTTGCGCATGGCACGGCATGCACAGGAGGGTACAGTGCACACGGGAGGGAGCATGACCCCAGCATCCGAGGGATGTGTGGGCTTGCGTCTGAGCAGAAGACGGGAACTTCAGCACCTGCGACAGGAGCCGGGCTCCACACTCTGGGCATCAGAGGTCCATCCACAGCGGAGATGCAGCCTCGTCCCCACGTGAACACCAGCAAGCCGCTGGCAGAACCCTCATGGGAGCGGCCCCCACCTCCTCAACGCGGCCCAGGCGGGGAGGGGGGTGCTGACTCTCCGCAAAAGTCCCTGTGGCCCCTGCTCGGTCCTCCTCCGCCCCTAGCCCATGCAGGGTCCGTGTGACAACGGAAAGTGACACTGAGCCCTGAAACCAAGTGAAGGCATTTCCCGTCCACCCAACCGCCTAAATTAAGGCAGTAAACAAGGGTACCTAAACGTAAATACATATAAAAAGTTAAATAAAGAGAGTGGGAAAATGTATAAAAGTTATAAAAGGTTTATAGAAATCTTACCTTGTGGTCAAATCAAAGCTGATTGCGATTATTAGATATATTCGTTATTAGGTTTTATCAAAATTAACTTTAAGATGAAGAAAACACTAAAAACAAAGGTAAATTTGGCTTTCTCTTTTGAACAAGATATTTGTGTGATATTAATAAGAAACAGTGAAAAATTTCTGTTTACTTTTTGAGTAAACTGCAAAGAAATAAGAGACGAGAGAGACAGATTCAGCTTGCCTGGCGGTGTCTCATGATTGTTTGGGAAACGGAGTCTCCTCTCTACCAAAGAGTAAAGGTTTTTGCTTTTTAAAATCTTTGAATTATCACTTTGGTTAAATGAATATCATTGTAAAGCAACCCGTGATCCTATTTTTAGTGGCATTTCAAACCTCTGATATTTGACAAACTTTCCAAAATCAAAAATTCAAATTCTGCATTCAGTCTTTTTGACCTCAAACTAGCTCTTCGATATGAAGGCCCCTGGCAGACCAAGGGAGACATATTAGGCTTATATGATATTCCTTAAATCACACAGGAAGCATTGCCAGATATGAAATGTTTTTAACTTTCTTTGGGGTACATTTATATGAATGTGCTTACAAAAATGTTTTCCAAAATTGTATGAAACTCTTAAAATTCTGATGTCTCGGTATATGTTATCAATAATTATGATTATATGTTAAATTGTTGTATACCACAGAAATAACGGAGTTTCCTTGTCCGTTGTCTTTAACCATGGCTGTTTTAAGACTTTTGTCATCCTCAGACAATGGTTGTTTTACTTTGATTCTTCTCAAAAAGTGGCTTATGTATCTTTTTAGTCAGGCAGTGTGATACCTTAATTTTATTCTCTTTGATAATGATTTCTTTGGTAATTTGAGTGGTTTTTTTTTTGGTTCCATGTAAATTTTCAAATCATTTTTTCTGTTTCTAAGAAGAATGTTATTATTATTTTGGTAGGGATTGCACTGTATCTGTAAATTGGTATCAGTAGTATTGGCATTTTAACAATATTAGTTCTTCCAATCTATGAGGAAGAAATATCTTTCCATTTTGTTGTGTCTTTTTCAAATCATTTCACAGTGTTTTGTAGTTTTCCTTGTGTAGGTCTTTTATTCCTTGGCTAAGTTGATTCCTGGGAATTCTATATTCTTTGTAGCCATTTGAAATGGTATACTTTCTTGATCTCATTTTCGAAATGTTCACTGTTGACAAGTATAAATGCTATTACAATTTTTATGTTGATTTTTTTATTCTGCAACTATACTGAATTTGTTTATAAGTCCTAACGGGTTTTCATGGTGCAGTCTTTAGATTTTCCTGAGTATAGAATGTCATCTGCAAGCATAGCTGATGTGATTTGCCCCTTTCCAATTTTGGTGCACTTGTTTTTTCTCTTGCCCAATTGCTCTGGCTGGGAATTCCAGCATTATGTTGAACAAAAGTGATAGGTGTCCTTGTCTTGTTCCTGATCTTGGAGGAAAGGCTTTAAATTTTTCACCATTCAGTACAGTGTTAGCAGCGGGACTGTCTAATGCGGCTGCTATTATTATGAAGTGTGTTCTTCCACACTCCACTCTATGAGGGCTCTTATCATAAAAGATGTTTAATTGCATCAAATGCTTTTTCAGCATCTATTAAAGAGATCATATAGATTTTTTTCTTGGTTTCTTTAATACGATGTATCATATTTATTTATTTGCATATGTTGAACCATCCTTGCACTCCTGGGATAAATTTCACTTGACCATGTTTAATGATCTTCTTAACGTGTTGTTTCATTCAGGTGACTAGTATTTTACTGCGGGTTTTTGCATCTGTGTCAATCAGGAATAAGGTCCTGTTTTATTTTATTTTTTTTCTTTTTTGTATCCTTCTCTGGTTGACATTGAGGTAACGCTGGCCTCAGAGAAGGAGTGTGGAAGTATTCCCTCCGCTTCAGTTATTTAAAAGAGTTGGGGCAAAATTTATGTCAGTGCTTCTTTAAATAATTGTCAGAATTCAGTGGTGAAAGCTCTTGGGCTGCGCTTTTCTCAGGTGCGACAATTTTTATTATCACTTTGGTCTAGTCACTCATTATTGGTTTATTGAGGTTTTCTATTTCTTTATAGTTCAATGTTGGTAGGTGTATACGCACAGGAATTTATTCTTTTTTTTCCCTAGGTTTTCCAGTTTTGTGGCATAGAGTTCATAGACTTCTCTAATTCTTTGTATTTTTATGTTGTCAGTTTTTGTGTCTGCATTTTAAATTTTGATGTTATTTATTTTGGTATCTCTTCTTCGTGTAGCTAAAGATGTGTCAATTTTGTTTATATTTAAAAAAACAAATTTGGGGGTTGATCTTCATCGTTTTTTAAGTCTCAACTTCACTTATTTCTGCTCTTGTCTTTATGAATTTCTTTCCTCCTGCTAATCTGGGGTTTGTTTTTTCTTGATCTGTAAATTACTTGAGGCGTACCATCATGTTATTTATTTGAAGCCATGCTAGTTGGGGAGGGGCTCCCCAAGCTTTTTCATGCCTTTCGGGACCTTCCCCCTAGTCTGGACTAGCGTGGGGCTCGCTGTCAGTCAGCTGACCTCTCCAGGGAGGGGCTGCTCCCTGCCCCCTTGGATTTCTCTCCTGAAAATGCTCTTTCCTTTTCTCCACATGGCCAGGCCGTGGATTTCCCAAATTTAAACTCTGCTTCTCTTAGAATTTTAAGTTCCGACTTCAGGTCATCCCCTCGCTCCCAGGTCCGCCGTTTTCGAAGGCGAGCTGGGCCGCCCCGCCTACGCGCGGCCTCCACAGGGCGCCGGCATGGACACGGCTCTGCCGCTGAGGCGACCCTCGCCACCTCACCCTCCCGCCCCGGTCGCTGTCAGCGTCTCGTCGCAGCCATTACCCAGTCTCCAAGAGGCTCCGACTTTCCCTCAGCTTTTTGTCTGCTTCTGCGCTCTCCTTCTCTTCCCGCCTCCGTCCCGCGCCGGCCGCAGCGCCGCTTCCCGCTCCCGGGCGTCTTCCCGGCGCTGCTGTGAGGGTCCGGCGGGTGGTTCGTGGAGAAGAGTTTTGTCTGACTCGTGCTTCTGAGGACTGCGCTCGAAAAGCACAGCGCCGGCATCGGCTTCTGCCGAGAGCTTCCGGGAGCGCCTGCTCACGACAGAAGGGGACCGGCGAGCCGGAGCGGAGCTCGCGCAGCGAAGCGCGGCGCGGCGCCTGGCGCGGCGGACAGGCAGCTCTCGCGTGATCTAACGGAGCGAGACCGCCCTGGTTGCCATGGGGAGGGCCCGCTGTGCTGTAGTTGCGGGGGAGGATCCCTCCTCCCCGGGACGCGGACGCCTGCCCCCGGCTCCACACTGCACGCTGGGATCCAGTGTCAATGCGGGGGGCTGTCCCCCAGAGCTCCGCACGTGTCCCCGAGGCCCCGCGTCGGAAGAACGAGGACGCATGGCTGAGGAAAAGGGGGGAGAGCGCCCCATTCGCCTGCGGATACGGAGGATGGAGGCCCCTGTCCAGGACGCGCGTCCTCTCCGAGGGCCGCGGCCCAGACGCCTGGCGTGGCGGCCGCGTGGGAAGACGCGCTCCGCACCTCCTCCGCCCCGACTTAACTTTAGTAGGTCGTAGGTGTTCAGCAATGTGACCTTAACACTTGCACCCCCATAATAGGCTAAAATAAAAAAAAAATCAGTCATTTAATTTTCCAGTCTTTTTGGTGCAGAGTTGTTCGCAATAGTCTCCAAAAATCTTCAGTATTTCTGTGACATCAGTTATAGTGTCTCTTTTTTAATCTCTGATTCTGTTTATTTGCATTTTCTCTCTTTTTTCTTAGTCCGGATAAAGGTTCATTGATTTTTGCCTTTTCAGGAATCCAGCTGTTTCTTTATTCACCTTTTGTATGTTTTTCCTGTCTCGGTTTCCTTTATTGTCGCTCTGGGCGTTATTGTTGCTCCTCTCCCACTGATTGTGCATTTGGTTCATGTTGTTTCTTCAGTTCCTGGAGGTGAAATAGTAGGTTGTTCATTTGAGCTTTTTCTGCATTTTTGGCGTGGCAGTTGTTGCTATAAACTTACCTGGTAACTGCTGTTGCAGTCTCGTATTGTTGTTGGTACGTTGTGTTTCCATTTTACTTTGTCCCAAGAAATTTTAAAATTTTTTCTTAATTCCCTCATTGATCCTTCAGTTGTTCGGGAGCATGCTGTTTACTCTCCACGTATTCGTATGGAGTCCAAAGTTTCTCTTTTAATTGGTTTCCAGTTTAATAACTTTGTGGTCAGAAATCACACTTGAAGTAATTTTGATTTTTAAAAAATGTGTTAAGGCTATTTCTTTTGGCTAATATACGGTCTGTTCTGGGGAGTGTTTCATGTGCCATTGATAGAGAGACATGTAATTTGCAGATGTTGGATGGAATATTTTGTAAATGTGTGTTGAATCCATTTGATCTGCAATGTAGTTTAAGTCTGTTTATTTTGTTGATTTTCTGCCTGGACAATCTTTCCAATGCTGGGAGTGGGGTGATAGAGTCCCCTACTGCCGTTGTATTGGAATCTTTCTCTCCACTGAGATCTAATAATATTTTCTTTACATATCTTCTTTACATATCTGTGTGTCCATGCATTGGTTGCACTTATAGTTGTTATTTTTTCTTTCTGTCTTAATCCCTTTATTATTATATAATGGCCTTTGTCTATCTTTACATTTTCTGACTTAAAGTCTATTTTATCTGATGTAAGTATAGCTACTTCTGCCCTTTGTAGTTTCTGTTTGTGTGAGTTATCTTTTCCCATCTGTTTATTTTCAGTCTGTGTTTGTCCGTATTGGTGCAGAGGATTTTTGTAGGCAACTGTGAACATTGTCATACTCAAAACTGAGTCATTTCCGTTGTAAAAGAAAACAACCCTGGCCAAGACACCTAGGGAAAGCTAAAGACAGAGTTCTCCTGCTTGTGTGCCTGACACCAAAGCTATCAGAAATGACTCTGCAAAACCCAGAACTTTGCATAAAGTCCATCACATCCTGACATGGAAAACTACTTCTGCGAGAACATCTGCCTGTCCAAACTTGTTATTGAAATTTGTACACAGGAATAGTTGTCTCAAAAGAATTATGTAATCCTTCTGATTTTTTCTTTAAAGCCTTTGTTTTCTTTACCTCTCCGAATGAGTGCACAGTTTACTATGGCACGCATACTCCCTTGCATTGATCTACACCTGAACAAGTATCTTTCTCTGTTACGGGGACTCTGTTATTTGGCTGACACAACGGTATCAGAAACAGGCCCTGAAGAAAGATGACCGCAGAGGTTTTCTCCTTTGGGAAACCAGCGTGTTGGGCTCACATGCACCGTCTGAGCTTCCTGCGACCATGCTCCCCTCTCCCTCCCTGGCGGGTCTTGTCCCAGCCTGCACTTTCCTCTGTCGGGTAGGAACTTCTGGGTATGCTTTAGGGTCTGGCTTGCTCATAAGGCCACTTAAATAAAGGACCTTACATCCCTCTTGGGATGAAAACATACTTTTTGTCTTTTCTGGTAAGTACTTTCTAGAATAAAGACAAGTGAAGTTTAGGTTGAATGATTTGGTTTCTGTGGAGTTTACCTTCTGTCTGTGAAGCATGTCTTTTCTGGTGCATTCTATTTTGGTCTGCATTCATAGTTTAATGTAAAATTTTTGTGAAAATTCTTATTTTTGTTTCTTTTCTTTGTGTTTGATTCTTTTTGCCTGCTTTTCCCCGAAATCTTCTGAGAGCAAATAATAAACATTCTAAATGATGGACTCAGGATAGCTAATTAAAATCAACTAGAGTGGTCACCGGCTTCTAAAACACTGACCTAAACTTCCAGAATTCCCTGAAAGTATGTGCAAGATGTTCCTTCCACTGGGAGAGATTAGCAATGAGAGGAATGGAATTCCCACATTTTAAGGCAGGTCAGGTTTGCGGGGAGTCCAGCAGTCTGCATATTATGGGACATCCTCGTGCACATCTGTAAGCTGACAGGCGAAACCGCATCAACGAAAATTCAGACCTCAAATCCTCATTATTTGTACTCTAAAAAATCCTGCAACTATAGTGTTCTAAGTTCTTTATCTCTCTGTTTTCCCTCTGACTTCTTCGAATCTTCTGACTTTTCTACTAATGTGGAGATAAAACTCACTGTTTGTGACATTCTTAACAAGATTAAAAAGAATCTAAAAATAGTTTTCAAATTAATGATTTCACAAATTGCAATAACATCATGGTATTCAACAACCTAGACACCTTTAGAAAATGCAAATTTAGGCCTGCCATGGTTGCTCACGCCTGTAATCCTAGCACTCTGGGAGGCCGAGGTGGGCGGATTGCTTGAGGTCAGGAGTTTGAAACCACCCTGGGCAAGAGCGAGACCCAGTTTCTACTATAAATAGAAATAAATTAATTGGCCAACTAAAAATATATAGAAAAAATTAGCCGGGCATGGTGGCGCATGCCTGTAGTCCCAGCTACTCGGGAGGCTGAGGCGGCAGGATTGCTTGAGCCCAGAGTTTGAGGTTGCTGTGAACTAGGCTGACAACACGGCACTCACTCTAGCCTGGGCAACAAAGCGAGACTCTGTCTAAAAAAAAAAAAAAGAAAATGTAAATTTAGGTTTGCTTGACTAACGATCACTTAGGGCAATAGAGGAGTTAATTGAATGATTAATAGCCTAAAAAATCAACGAGATAAATAATCATAAAAGCTAGGCTCTAAGATCAAGCACGTCAAAATCTTAAGCTTGGAGCAATAACATGTCTCTGTCTGGCATCGGATGTGTAGCTTGTGAAAATTTTCGCTCATTCTGTAGGTTGTCTGTTTGCTTTCGTGACAGTTTCTTTGGTTGTGCAGAAGCTTTTTAATTTGAACAGGTCCCATTTATTTATTTTTGTTGATGCTGTGATTACCTTTAGGGACTTCTTCATAAATTCTTTGCCTAGGCCAATGTCTAGAAGAGTATTTCCAATGTTTTCCTATAGAATTCTAATAGTTCCACACCTTAGGTTAAAGTCTGTTACCCAGAGTGAGTTGATTTTTGTGAGAGGTGAAAGGTGTGGATCCTGTTTCTACATGTGGCCATCCAGTATTCTCAGCACCATTTATTGAATAAGGATTCTTTTCCTCAGTGTATATTTTTGTCTGCTTTGTCAAAGATTAGCTGGCTATGTGAGGATGGTTTTATATCTGGGTTCTCTGTTCTGTTCCACTGGTCAATGTCCCTGTTGTTGTCCAATACTAAGCTGTTTTAATTACTATAGCCTTGTAGTATAGTTTGAAATCTGATAAATTGATACCTCTCATTTCGATTTTATTGCCTAGGATTGCTTTTGCTATACAGTGTCTTCTCTGGTTCCATATGAAGTGTGAAATTATTTTTTATGTATCTGTGAAAAATGATGATGGTATTTTAATAGGGATTGCATTCACTCTGTAGGTCACTTTGGGTAGTATAGACATTTTAACAATGTTGATTCTGCTGACCCAGGAGGATGGTATGGTCTTCCACCTGTTTACGTCCTCTGCTATTTCCTTCCTCAGTGTTTCATGGTTCTCCCTGTAGAGGTCTTTTACCTCCTTAGTTAAATATAGTCCTAGGCACTTAATTTTCTTTGTTGCTATTTTGAAGGGAATTGAGTCTTTGATTTGGTTCTCAATTTGGCTGTTATGGCATATATGAAAGGCTCAGATTTGTGTGTATTGATTTTGTATCCTGAGACTTTACTGAGTTCATTTATCAATTCAAGGAGTCTCTTGAGGTTTTCTAGATATAATATCATATCATCAGCAAAGAGTGAGAGTTTGATCTCTTCTGCCCCCATTTGGATGCCCTTAATTCTACTTGTTTCTTGTCTACTCTCTTGTCTAGCAAGGTCTTCCAGCACTATGTTGAATAGAAGTGGAAATAGTAGGCAACCTTGCCTTGCTCCAGTTCTAAGTGGGAATGCTTTCAATTTTTCCCCATTCAGTATGATGTTGCCTATGGGTTTGTCATATATGGCTTCTATCATTTTTAGGTAAGCCCTGTCTATGCCTATTTTGTTGAGCGTTCTTATCATAAAAGGGTGTTGAATTTTGTCAAATGCTTTTTCTGCATCATATGGTCTTTGTCTTTGCTTCTGTTTATGTGGTGAATTACCTTTATAGATTTGCATATCTTGAACCACCCCTGCATTTCTGGGATGAAGCCCACTTGGCTGTGATAGATTATTTTCTTGACAAGCACCTGGATTCAGTTAGCTAGGATTTTGTTGAGAATTTTTGCATCTATATTCAAAGGGATAGTGGTCTGTAGTTTTCTTTTTTTGTTGCATCCTTCCCTGGTTTTTGTATCAGGGTTATGTTCGCTTCATAGAATGTGTTAGGGAGGATTCCATCCTTCTCGATGTTGTGGAATAATTTCTGCAGGATAGGCACCAGTTCTTCTTTGTAGGTGTGGTAAAATTCAGGTGTGAAACCGTCTGGTCCAGGACTTTTCTTTTTAGGAAGGTTTTTTATTGCTGTTTCAATTTCAGTTATTGCTATTAGTCTGTTCAGGAATTCTATTCCTTCCTGGTTGAGCCTAGAGAGGCTGTGTGTTTCTAAGAAATTGTCCATTTCTTCCACATTTTCCAGTTTGTGTGCATAGAGGGTTTGTAGTATTCATAAATTATATCTTGTATCTCTGTGGCATCAGTTGTAATTTTTCCTTTATTGTTCCTGATGGAGCTTATTAGAGATTTTTCTTTTCTGCTTTTCGTTATTCTAGCCAGAGGTGTGTCAATTTTGTTTATTTTTTCAAAGAACCAATTTTTTGTTTTACTAATCTTCCATATAGTTTCCCTGTTGTCAATTTTTTTTTTAGTTCTGATTTGATCTTAATGATTTCACTTCTTCTGCTGGGTTTGGGGTTGGTCTGTTTGAAGGATAGTTTTGTTTAAAGGTGAATTTGGGTACAAATGGAAATTATAATTTAAATAAAAATATTTTTTATATGGAACTAAGTGCTATGCTAGAAAATCCGATTCTAGATTTTTTTTCATTTCTTGCATCTCTCAAATTTAACATTGCAAGGCATTCCTCATGAACAGAGCATGTGTGGGAGGGAGGTCAGCCGGAGGGCAGAATGGGAGGTAACCCACTAATACGTCCCCACAACATTGAGTATACTGCACCTGTCCACAGACAAAAGTCTCCCTGAGGAGCTTTGGAATTCAAGTAGGAAGTGATAAGATTCCAGTGAACCCAAAGCCCAGGAAAGCTATTTTGAGAGTGCAGTCTAGCCCCCAGGGAAAAGACCCACCAATCACATTTCTGGGATGAAACTAGAAATAGTCCCATTCCCAATGGGGTTGGCCATAACCAGCGGCGCCCCCATCACTCATGGGTCCTCATGGATGTTCTCAGAGCCTGCTGTGCAGTACTGGGCAGACACTCACCCTGCTCTAAGGGTGGAGCTGGTAACCCTGAACCGAACCTCAGTGCAAAACCAGAGGATGAAACTGTTTCCAGAGACTTTAGCTGCAAGCCCAAGCAAGACATCTGAGTTCGTAAGAAGAAAAACATTCAACACCCGAAAAGGTAAAATGCACAGTCTACCTGCACACGCCAGGGAAGTGGGAGGTGTGACCCCTGCTACCGGGAAACATTAACCTGCAAAACCCGGCCAAGAAGGTGTTGCTACATGGGCAGTAGAATTCACAGGCGATGTAACTGAAGACGTGACGGCTGTGTGTTGTGCCGTCAGAGACGAGGGACAGGACTGAACGTGGTGAGTGGAGACGCAGCCTGCTCCCCTCCCCCTGCCCCTTCCAGGTGAGCCCTCACAGACAAGACCCTCTCCCCCTCCCGCCACCCAGCTGGCATCATGTCCTGGCCCACCACTGCCACGCCCTGTGACTGTTACTGTCCCGGGGTCGCCCAGGTAACCACCGGGGCGGGAGGCTGGGGCCTGAGGAGGCCCTTTGTTCCCTGTCAGAGCCTCCCTGGGGGGAAGTGGCCCCAGCAGCCGCTTCAGACCTGGCTTCCCTGGGGACACCCCGTCTCTCCACTCTCTTTGCATGAATCCCCCCGAGCTGGGCCGTGAGCCCGGCAGGGGGCCGGGTGCCCTCAGGCTCCCCCTCATGCTGCTCGGGCTCTGGGCACTCCTGGCTTCGGGCCAGGGCTCTCAGGGCCGTCCCTCCTGGCGCTACGTGTCCTCTGAGGTGGTGATTCCGAGGAAGGAGACACACCGTGGCAAAGGCTTCCAGGTGCCAGGCTGGCTCTCCTACAGCCTGCGTTTTGGGGGCCAGAGGCACGTCATCCACCTGCGGCCCAAGAAGCTTCTTCACCACAGACACCTGCTGGTGATGACGCAGGATGACCAAGGAGCCTTGCAGATGGACTACCCCTACGTCCCTGCAGATTGCCACTACCTCGGCTACCTGGAGGAGATTCCTCTGTCCATGGTCACTGTTGACACGTGCTACGGGGGCCTGGACGGGGTCATGAAGCTGGATGACCTTGCCTATGAGATCAAGCCCCTCAAGGACTCCCGCAGCTTCGAACACGTTGTTTCCGAGATCGTGGCCGACGCCAATGCGACAGGACCTATGTACAAACTGGGACTCAAGGAGGACGTGGGCACCCTGTTCTCCGAGGTAAACCCCAGTGGGGCTCCCCGGGGCGCTCCTTGGGGCTATGCCTCACATTTGTCCCGCGTCAGAGCCCAAGTCCAGTTTTCCTTTTCCATGTATAGTGTCTTCAATAACATCACGCGGTGTACGAATTGGATAGTGTCAATGTCCAGTCTAGCCGACACCTTCCTTCAAGGTCTCGATTCACGCTTCCTCCTTTATCTCATAACCATATATAGCGAGAGGGATCCAGCCGCCATGAGTAACTTTAAGGTTCCAGGAAGCCCAATGCACAACTATTATAGAACACAATTTTATAACCGGCTAAGCCTTTCGGCCTCCGTGCTGGTCAATAAAGATGGGCCCGCTGACCACGCCGTGGACCCCCCGCAGTACAGCTTGTGCGGCCCAAATAACCTGCTGTATACTGGCTATCTAGATAGACACTATATCTTGATAGCTGTCATGGTGTGCAATAAAATTATGAGGAATTTCGGTATGTTTTATGATCACATAGGCTGTGGTTGCCTCAGAAGAACTTACTGCATAATGGAGAGATACCCTGGGATGACGGATTCATTCAGTAACTGCTCCTTTATCCATTTCCAGCATATCGCTGAGGAATGGATGGGGAGATGTATCTTCCTCCCATATGTACCGTCTCTTAATAGAAGCGTGGCAGAGGTTCGTTGTGGCAACTCCATAGTGGAGGACACAGAGGAGTGTGACTGTGGCTCTCTGAAGCAGTGCTACGCCACCCCGTGCTGTAAAACAAACTGCCAGTTCACGCCCAAAAGCAATTGTCACGCAGGAGAATGCTGCACTAACTGCTCCTACTCTGCTGCTGGAACTCTCTGCAGACCTATCCGGAATATATGCGATCTTCCAGAGTACTGTACCGGGGCAGCCGTATCCTGCCCCGCAAACACTTACATGCAAGACGGAACCCCATGCACCGAAGAGGGCTACTGCTACGAAGGGAATTGCACTGACCGCAGTGTGCACTGCAAGGAAATCTTTGGTGCCGGTGCGGTGGACGGCCCCGAGGCCTGCTACGGCATAAACGTGGGAACCACCCGATTTGGACATTGTTCCAGAAACTACCAAGACTCGTATTTTATAGCTTGTCCTCTAAAGGACAAGATGTGTGGGAGGCTGCAGTGCACCAATGTCACCCATCTTCCCCGACTTCAGGAACACGTTTCTTTCCATCAATCCACCACTACAGACTTCCAGTGCTTTGGGCTGGACACGCACCGTGGGACGAGAACAAAGGATGCTGGGCGTGTGAAGACCGGCTCTATCTGTAGCCCTGGAATGTTCTGTAATGACAGTTTGTGCAACTCGACTGTGGCAGACCTGCAATACGACTGTACCCCTCAGAAGTGCAGTCGTCGAGGTGTTTGCAACAACAAAAAGAACTGCCACTGCCACGTGGGCTGGGACCCACCACAGTGCCAGAAACGAGGTTCTGGTGGGAGTGTAGACAGCGGAAGCCCTCCAAGCAAAATGCGAGTAATTCGACAAAGTGACCAATCAGTAGTCTATTTGAGACTGGCCTTTGGTCGTATTTATCTGCTTATAGCTGCATTGCTCTTTGGGGTGGCCACAAGTGCACGAACTATCACGACTACCAAAGTTGAAGAAAAGTCGATTGTATCCTGAGCACACAGAAAATGAGCCTCCTGCCAAACCCTTGTAAAAATATAGGGACTATATTCGGAACATCTAGGAAAAAGGGTTGCTACAAGCGATGGCCAAGCTCACGTCCACATGTCTTCCAGTCCGCAGGAGACTCAGGGGTCTTCTCACATCACAGGAGCAAGGGAGGCGTTGGCTTCTGTCACAAGTTCTCTTTTTAGCTCGCTGGCGCTCACTCTGAAATAAATCTTCAAAACCAGACGTTGGCGTCTTCTACCTCTTTTTATAGGCCGTTAGGAGCCCAAGCTGAGCTTGAGCCTGTGACCGGGAGAGGTGACCTGACTCAACTACTGGGTCCCGACCTGAGGTCACTGGTCCCAGAATTAATCGAAGTTGCCACCAGCTCCTTTGAGGGCACATTCCTGGTGTTTCTCCACGGTGTGCTCCTGAGCAGTGAGCTTTTCCTCATTCTCCAGGTAATCTGTCCTTCTAGAACCCCAAGTGGGCTTAGGGCAATGCAGGGCTGCTCCCTGCCAAAGCTGCCTGATCCTCACCGTGGTGGCTGTGGGCTTTGGGGTGAGGGGGACGTGGGTCCAGACGCCCCACTGAGCAAGAGCTGTGCCCTCCTGGAGCCCACACTCTCCTGGCGGGAAACTGAGGCCGTGGGGCTGAACGGTGCATCCAAGGAAGTTCAACCCCAAATAAACAGGCAGAAATGCCCAGCAGGGTCTCTGGCATCGAGCGGGAGTTCCGTGAACGTCAGTTCCTCCCTCCCTTCCTCACGCCCCAGTTCAGTGACGTGAGAATGTAGGTAAACTGAGTCACTTGCAACGAATAACAGAAGCTAGGCTTTCAGAAGAGTAGGCAGATGCCCAGTGTATCCAAATAAATTAAAAATTATTTCATAAAAAGTGCAATTTATGAAAATAATTGCATCAGGAAATAAATTATTTTTATATTAAAATTTTAAATAGTATCCTTTTTCTCATTGCAATGAAGACACACCATCTAAAATTTTTTTCCAAGTTATTAAAATTTTTATTAAAGGAAAGAAAAACTAGATGTTTAGCACATCATTTAAAATTTAAAAGACAAGGCCCACAAACCTAAGAAATTGCACTGCCCACTCCCCGCTCAGAAAACGGCTTAGTGTACAGTGAGACTGATTTCAGCCTTTTTGTGAACACATGCACAGTTAACACTGTCCTCTTTTCTACACTGTTTAGGGACCTCCCACCGCTTCTCAAACACACCCTGCTGTTCCGTCTTTGACCCTTCTCCTAAACCCCACCCAGCCCACACTTCAGATGCTGCTGGTCCACGCCTGTGCCTCTCTCGGCGTGTTTCCTCGCTTCCTGAGAGAATGGGGACGGGACACTGAAAAGGAGCCCAGGGAATAAGGTGTCCAGCCCTGCCCCGTCCTGGGGCCGTGGCTCTGTGGACCCAGCACCACCCCTCGCAGCTGAACACACCTTCCCCGCAGCCCAGCAGCCCTGGCGTGGGGCCTGGGGCGCCTCCCTGTGGCATTCTCGCCCCGCGGGCCCCCCGGACCCCCACTGGCTGCCCCAAAGAGCCCCAGCTCACAGCGTCCCCACCCCATGCCAGGGCCTGCGCCGCTGTCCCCTCCCACACCTCACGCAGGCGGGGCCGTGGGGACACTGCTCGGGCAGAGGTGCAGAGGGAAGCGAGGCGAAGATGGATTCTGCTGAAGAACTGGTACAGGTATTTTGAGCATAAATAGCCGACGCTGTGTAAACCTTCAGGGTGATGCGTAGTTTAACAAAGCAGAACTAATAAAATTCACCCTGAAGTCAGGTAAACACAATGCAGAACACCAAAAACACCAGTCAGCACTTCACCCAAACAAACCAAGCCCCGTTAATGTCCGGGAAATGGTCTTTCGAGGACGTCCACACCCTCGTCCACGAGGTCTGCGCCCGGCGGCGCCTGTGGTTAGGACTGTCGCCCTGCCTCACCTGTCCTCTCCCGCGCACTGGGTGACTCCGTCGGCCAGGTCGGAGGCTGCGCAGGGTTTCTCTGCCCGAGGGCGTGGGGCAGCACGGCTGTGCCCAGGGTGCTGGCG
>VSMD01100910.1:0-31579 GCA_008750895.1 Mirza zaza | reverse complement strand
TATATATATATATACACACTATATATATAGTATATAAAGTAATTACGGTTTAAACCAGGGGTCCTCAAACTTTTTAAACAGGGGGCCAGTTCACTGTCCCTCAGACCGTTGGAGGGCCAGACTATAGTTTAAAAAAAACTATGAACAAATTCCAATGCACACTGCACATATCTTATTTTGAAGTAAAAAAACAAATGGGCAAAAACATCCACATGTGGCCCACAGGCCGTAGTTTGAGGACGCCTGGTTTAATGGATGGTTCTGCTGCCCCTCCATCCTAACCCCATGCAATAATCACCTTTCCACTTTTTTCCAAACTTAGAAAATTTTTTTTATTTAAAAAAATATGGAATAGTACTATACATGTTATTCTACAACTTTTTTTTTTTGGTCTGGGAATATATTCTGGATTGCCTTCCAATGACATAACTCTTCCTTCTTGTCTGAATACTATTCCATAATACAGAAGCACTAGATTCAACATTTGCCTCCAAGAAATAGTTCTTTCAAAATGCACATCCTTGTACACCTATCTCTACATAAATAGTGCTTTTATTTCTGTGAGATAGATTCCCAGACATGAAACTGATGAATCAAAGAAGTATGCAAGATCTCAATTTTAGGACATACTGCCAATAAGTTACTAAATTCACAGTCCTATCAAGTTGTTTTTCACACCTCAACTACCCAGTACTGTATTACTGTGTATTGTATTTACTAATCTGGTGGGCTATCTCACTTTTTTAATCTGCATCTCTTATATTTATGAGGTTGAGTAACTTTTCATGTTTATCTACAATTTGCATTTCCTCTTCTGACTTAACTGCTCATGTCCTGTGCCCATTTCTTATTCACTTGTGGGACCTAGAGTATATTAGTATCATTCACTGAATTAGACTTTGTAAATATAATTGATTATTTGATGACACTTTCAACATTGATAAAAGTGCTGAGTAAAGTGAGTGGGTATACTTCACTGGGGATTTGAATAACACCAATTATTCTGTTCTATTATGAAAGAGCAGTGCAAGAAAACACTCCAAGGAGACAGTAAAACGTGTGAAGTTTAAGTTCCAATGAACGCCCCCTTTTCCGTAACAGGTGTAAACACATTTCTTTACTGTGAGACTCGCAACATTTTCCCAGCTGAGCGCTCTCTCGTGCGAGAAATCTAACCACCCGTCCATCGAAAGGCAACCACAGGACTCTCAGCGCAGCGACCCGGGATGTAGCCCCCTTCGCGGGCCACTGACATGGCAGCCGCGTTGACACATCGCTGCTGGCCTCAGGGGCCCACACATGACACCGACCGCCCAGGCGACAACCCGACAGGCCCTTGGGGTCACGTCGCGAGCCGCGGCCTCCACCTCCCCAGCCCCTGTCCACCCTTCCAGGGTTCTCGCGAGGCAACAGCCGCGACAGGAGAGGCCAGTGCGCGCCCGGGTCGCAATGACAGCCACCTCGCCCGTGGTCAGCCTCACCGGGAAACCCACCCCAGGCTGCCAAGCACCCTTACCCAAGCTTCTGTTTCTCTTCCCTACTCATGGGCTCGGCCCCCGCTGTCCACACGGACGTGGCCGACACCAGGCAGAGCGCGGTCGTCGCCGCCACCAGGCTCCATGGCGTTCGCTGGGGGACCGGGGACCCACAGCCCCGGCAGCCGCCGGCTTCGCTCATGGCCCCCCGGTTCCGCGCACGCGCAGCTGCTACGCCCGGTCGGTGGGCCCCATTGCCGGACGCCGGTGGCGAGGGGGCTGCTGGCCGTGTCGAGGGCGGAATGTGGAGTAACGCGGGCAGCCGCCGGCGCCAAACTATTTCCCGGAGCCACCGAGCCGGTCCCCAGCGCCAGCGCTGCCACCGCCCTCCGCCCTCAAAGGCCGGGAGCACCTCCCCCAGCTTTCCGGTGTCGTAGTCTAGGAAACCGCCTCCCCCAACGCTGCTTCCGGGTAGGGCCGCAGTCCTCGAGCCTCAGGACCAATGGAGATCACGTCGGAGAGGGGCTGGCTGCGGCGACAGGAGAGGGCATTGGCCAGGAGAAGTGAGACGTGGACAAAAGGCGGGACTGGGGAGGGATCTCTCGCTTCCACCCGCCTCCGACCCGCGGGGTGGCCACCTGAGGACTACCGGTCCCAGCGTGCACCGCTCCCTCCCGGCGCTCCCGCCGGCCAACGCGGAACCTCCTCGCTAAACTGCTGCCCGGTAGGCGCGCTGCACCCTGGGACGTGTGGTCCTCCGAGGGTCACGGGCGGTTGTCGGGCTCCCGCTGCCCCGTGCCCTGCAGCCTACCCTCCCTCGGTGAGCTGCCGAGGCCGGGGAAAACTGCCAGCTATTTATCCCCCTTCCTGCGAGGGACGTTTCCCCGAGGGCTGGCTGACTGAGGCGCCTGTCCCCAAGTCGGAGCTGCTTGCCTTAGGGAATAGTGTTGGAGTAGTCCTCTGCCCTCGGGGAAATTACAAAACACACTAACTGCAACACGAACTGAGCCTTAGATGGCGTTGTGCTGAGGGTTTATCAACTCTAATGAGCAAGTAGCACCATCCACCTTTTGCAGACAAGGAAGCCAAGGCTTGGAGACAGTTAACAAGCCCTGGGCACACCGCTGGATTAGATTCCAGCCGGCGTCTGCGGAAGCCCTTGCGTTTAACCGCTGCGCTGTACTGCAAGGATGAAGGAGAGCATGTGAGGCCTGTTAATTATAGGTATCTTAAAAGCGCAGTGTAAGGAGAGTTCTGTGGGCTGCGAAGAACGTTTCATGAAGGAGATCGGAATTTGCAATGAGTTTTGATGACTGAGTCCCAGTCCATCGGCAAAATGACAAGTAGATTTCTCTTGAAAAACCACATTGGTTTTCCTGTGTGATAATTCAATAGGTAGATACGGAGGTTAGGAGCTTGGATGTAACCTCTATGGCCACAATAAATCGCCTACTTATCCCCTCAGCAGCATTCAGCTTTCTTTCTGGGAACTTTTCTTCCATGACTTCTATCACCTTGCCTCCAATTCTCTTATCCCCTTACCCCTCTGACTGACCATTGGGCTGCATCAATAACCCCTCTTCTTTCACTCCTCCTTTCCACTCCATTAAAATGCACGTGTTCCCTTAAGGTTTTCTTTTTTTCCTTTTTCTTTCTTGTACTGTAATTATTCTTGGTGATTTCTTCTCATATGGATCATATCTCTATGGTTGATTTCTAAATCACTATCTGTCCTCGTCATTAGATCCACATTTTGACCTCCTCCCTAGTAAAAATTTACATATGTCTGGCCCAAGTGTACTATGTTCTCTGATTCAAATTAATGCATCAGAATTATCTTCACTTCATCTTTTTTATTCATGGTTTGTGTGCAGTCAGTTGCCAGGTTATTAATATGTACATTCCACCTTTGTTCTCTTTAAAATGATTACTTTTCCTTCTACTCCTACTTCTGCTCTGGTCAAGCCTTCAGTACCTCTTTCCTGAACCATTGTGATGGCCTTCTAGGGTGATTTCCCTGCTACCCTACTCCCTCCTCTACATGACTATCAGAATTGGTATCAAAGACATCTGCAAACTCCAGATCTGGACACTTCCTCTCTCTCCTCTATTCTGCCCTGTCCTGCCCTCAAATCCTATGTGAGAATTAAATAAATTCTCATTCTGTGCCTTTGTTCATACCTTTTCTTCTGCTACCCCACCATCTTTGTAGAATATTCAGTACCTATTAAGGCTTGGTTCAGATTCCGTCGCCACAAAACCCTTCCAAAATCTTCCAATCAACAGAAGTTACCCTCTCTCCTATTCCTCCATTGCATTCTGTGTCTTTATTATTGCATTTTTCATTATCTGCTTGTCCACTAGATTTTGACCACTTGTTGGATATTGACTTTAGCTTATGTTTAGATTGTCTTTGTCTGTTTTCTGTTGCTATAACTAAATACCCAAGACTGAGTAATTTATAAAGAAGTTTATTTCTTATAGTTTTAGAGGCTGGAATGTCCAAGAGTATGGCACCAGTACCTGGTCAGCTCTGGTGATGGTCTCGTGCTGTGTCATAGCATGGTGGAGAAGCAAGCACATATGAAAGGCAAAATACAAGGGGCCACCTTGCATCATAACAACCCACTCTCGAGATAAATAATCCAATCTCGAGTGAGAACTCTAGTAAGAATCCACCCAGACCTGAGAGAGTGGCCTCTTAATGACCTAATAACCTCTTAAAGGTCCCACCCTTAATACCACCACACCAGGGACCAAATTAACAACACATAAATTCTGGGGGACACACTCAAACCATAGCATAGGTATATTCCAAAGCTGCACCTCTCCTGCTATAGATGCTGAATAAATGTTGAATATACTTGTTTCCTTATTCCTTCAGTACCCTTATCTATACAGTGGGAATAATATAATCCTTTTATCTATTTACATGGATGCTATGAAAGCACATGAGGTCATTTCTGTACAATGTTTAATTTTATCCTTTTTACAGACCTGCAATCTTACATTTGTTCCATCCTGGATCCTCTTTGGCAGCCTTAATGATGAAGTTAGCTAAATAAATAAATACCTATGAGTTAATCTTGGCTCTGGCATGACAAGTTGAAGGTCAAACACTAATCATCCATTATTTGAAAACTAAGAACAAAGGAAATAGAAAAATAGTGACCTTCAGTTATATAGAAATGTAGTCAAGTCAATTATTTGGAGTGGATTATTGGCAATAACTCAGTTTTCTTTTCCTTCCTGGTGTTTCAAACCTTTATAAGAAGTCAAAATTAACTATTAACTATCATAAAGAAACAGCATACTAAAAAACTAATACTTGCTTTGAATGTTTTGCATTTTCTGGCATATTTATTTTTTCAAGTTAACACTGCATTTTTAAAGGGTATAGTGAGAAACCAGAACACATTTTTTGTTGACTTGCTAAATAATAAGCATCTTTTTCTCCCCTTACTGAAATTCAATTCCTAACCAATGGTTGAGTCCATTTTTATCTGAGCTCTGCAAAACCCTAAGTAGAAAAGCTGATGTGGCCTCAAAAGTTTTGAAACTTATTATATCTAAGGTAGAACCCATGGAAGTAAAAGAATAGTATGCTCACAAAGTGCATTTCAAAAGAGAACCCATTTTTAATGCCTTAATGAAAATAATAGAAATTCTTAGCTAATTGGTGGCTTATGGACACTAGAAAAAATTTACATTTATTATTTGAAGTACCTATACCCTCAGTAATAAAAAGGAGATAGGAGTTAATTGAGAGAACTTGGTGTTGCACAGGGGGAAAAACACTGGTGGAAAGTACTTATGGAAAATAAGGATAAGGACTTCTAAAGAATATAGAACAGATTTTAGATGTATAAAGATCATTAAAAATTATAACAAATAAAAACCATTTATAAAATGCCCTTTAACCAGGTAAGAGTTTGTTTGCACAGCCTTGTAGCTTGTGTAAATATGTGTGGTCACTTTCCTGCCTGGATGTGTCAGAACTTGGGGAGGGATAGCAGCCCTGGGTAAACCATATGGATTCACAAATACAAGGAGAGGCGCCACTTTCATATTATGACTCAGAAATAGTCCCAGGAGGTTGGGACCAACTGTGTAAGACTGGTCACAGAACAGCAGTCGTCCTTGAATGACTTGAATTCTTTAGTACTACAGATCGAATTACTCTTAAACCTCTAGTGTGGAATTTGGGAGTGGTGATATTTTGTCATTCTTCAAATCACTTTTCCTATTATTTGATACCATATGGAATTTGCCAAACACTTTTCTTCTTAAGAACCCAATCTGGCAAACATTAAATAAAGACAGTACTTATTCCACATTCACAACTAGGGACTCTATGGCCGTAGAAAGAGTGCTTCATGAAAAAGGTACTCAGGGAATGTTGTGGACTGACTCCCTGCATGGGTATCTGACTGACTGACCCAAATTCCAAGAAAGAGAATGAGAAAAAATGATTCACTAGCCCTAAAGATGTCCGCAGGGCTTTTTCCACCTCTCAATCATGCTTTGAGATTTTCAGATATCACTTCCCTGTCAGATTATGATCTCATTCCCCTCATTGGCAGCAGTACCAGTTTTCTCAGGCTAGAGAGTGTGCTCCCGTGTCATGTTTCAATCTCACTCCTGTGGTGGGTCTTTTTTGTTTGTTTATTTTTATGCCCAAGTGCTGTGGGATTTTGTTTGTTTTTGTTTAGGCGTCTCTTATTTAGTAGCCATTTTCCACTCATTTCATGCATCAGAAGCAAAGCCAAGTCACATGGCTCTTGAGCAAGTACATTTTGCCTCAGATCCCTCTCTTAAATCCCCATTTTGCACCATCAACTTATCAGTATAGTAAAGCTACAAGGTTTTATTTACGTATTTATTTATTTATTGAAACAGAGTCTCACTCTGTTGCCCTGGCGTCAGCCTAGCTCACAGCAACCTCAAACTCTTTGGCTCAAGGGATCCTCCTGCCTCAGCCTCCCAAGTAGCTGGGACTACAGGTATGTGCCACCATGCCTGGCTAATTTTATATATATATGTATATATATATATACACATATATATATATATATATTTCAACTAATTTCTTTCCATTTTTAGTGGAGACAGAGTCTCGCTCTTGCTCAGGCTGGTCTCGAACTCATGACCTCAAACAATCTGCCCACCTCAGCCTCACAGAGTGCTAAAGGCTACCGCACCTGGTTTTGCCAGGTGGTCTCCCATCCAAGAACTAACCAGGCCTGACCCTGCTTAGCTTCCGAGAACAGAGAACAGAGATTGGGCATGTTCAGGGTGCTATGGCCGTAGACAGCTACAAGGTTTTAAATTGGCACTGTGCAACAACATTCCATACAGGTATCAGAGGCAAAGAATAATGGCTCTGAGCCAGCTCTGCTGCTTGTTAGCCATATTTCCTTAAGCAAATTACTAAATTTCTTTGTACCTTAGTTTCCTCATTTGTAGAGTGAGAATAAGAATAGTACCTACCTCACAGGGTTTTTAGGAGGATTAAATGGTTTAATCGTTCTAATGCCTTCCTTCTCTAGGGATGATGTGAAGATAATGAAATGATATGTGCAAAATATTTAGTATAGTTTGAAAGAGCTCAATAAATAGTAACTATTGAATTTATCATTATTATGGGGTAAAAAGGAATAGTTGCCTTTGTCAAGAGTAGGATTCAAGGATGAGTGCAGCAGCACCACGGCACCCATGTCCCTGGTTTTATTCTCAGCTCCAAATCTTGTCCACTTCTGTGCTTGCTAACTTCCTGTTGCCCCATCCAAAAATATAGCCCTCCTAGACCTGCAACTCAAGAGACCACTGAATTTAGGTGCAGTTTCTGCCATGCAAACTGCGTATGAGCTATAGAACCTCTTCCCTACATTAGAGTGAACATGCATACAAACACAAGGTAATTTTCTCTCCTCTTAAAATTAAAACTGGCCTCATCTGGCTGGGCGCAGTGGCTTACCCCTGTAATCCTAGCATTCTGGGAGGCTGAGGCATGAGGATCACTCAAGGTCAGGAGTTCGAAGCCAGCCTGAGCAAGAGCGAGACCCTGCCTCTACTAAAAATAGAAATAAATTAATTGGCCAACTGAAAATATATATAGGAAAAATTAGCCAGGCATGGTGGCACATGCCTGTAGTCCCAGCTACTCAGGAGGCTGAAACAGTAGGATTGCTTGAGCCCAGGAGTTTGAGGTTGCTGTGAGCCAGGCTGATGCCACGGCACTCTAGCCAGGGCAAGAGAGTGAGACTCTGTCTCAAAAATAAAGAAAAAAACTGGCCTCATCTGTAAGAAATTTGAAATGATAAAGATTGTGGGATAAATTGTCAGCAATTGTTCTCAGCTTTTTTGTTTTTCTGACTTTCCTCAGTTTTATTTGGGTTTTACAAAAGCTCATTTTACCTTTAACCTCCATGGGATTTAGAAAGATAGTCAGTTTTACAGGTTGTCTAATTATATATGAAACTGAGGATCAATGTGAAAGACGATCATGTCAAAAAGCACTAGAAAGATAATCCCAACATTTGGGCACTTAAGAATTAAATATAAGCTTTACTATAGCGATCCTAATGTTTCTTATTATCCAAATTGAACATTCTTCCTAGAATTGTAATCCAAATCCCACATTCTTACCTCTAAGAGCCCCCTTTGTGTGTATAGATGTACATATGTTGTGTATATATGTCTATATTATGTATAGATCTATAGATATACATGTATACAATATACATATATTGTGTATATATGTACATGTATATATTGTGTATATATGTATGTGTATACACACTCCTAATATTATCTTTTCAGGCTTTGTTTCTCCATCCCATAATTCTTAGACAGAGTGATCCAAATTTGTCAGACCCCATCATTTGTTAACCTCAGAGATGTACTTTCTATTGAAATAAATGCTGACAGTCCTTAAATCCTCGAAATTAAACATTTCCTTGCCTTCTCCAGGTTGAGGTTTTAAGGATATCGTTTTTTGTTGTTGTTGTTGTTGTTGTTTTGAGACAGAATCTCACTCTGTTACCCAGGCTAGAGTGCTGTGGCGTCAGCCTAGCTCACAGCAACCTCAAACTCCTGGGCTCCAGCGATCCTTCTGCCTCAGCCTCCCGAGTAGCTGGGACTACAGGCATGCACCACCATGCCCGGCTAATTTTTTCTATTTTTCGTTGTCCAATTAATTTCTTTCTATTTTCAGTAGAGACGGGGTCTCACTCTTGCTCAGGCTGGTTTCAAACTCCTGACCTTGAGCAATCCTCATGCCTCTGCCTCCCAGAGTGCTAGGATTATAGGCATGAGCCACTGAGGTTGGCCAAGGATATAGTTCTTTGTTTCTGTTTCTTCTCCAAATATATTGAAAGTTTGGGATTTTTTTGTTAGGATTGTTTGTTTTTTACAAATAGGGCTTTTAGCATTTTAGGTGATAAGCCAGGAGTAGGGAAGATTTGTCAGGGATGAAAAATAGAATAGTTCTTAGTTTCTTTGCAGCTCAATCTCTACGTGATATTTTAAAATCAGTATACAACCTCCAAATATACATAATCGTACTTAAAACTTTGAGAGGTGTGGTATTAGATAGTATTGCCCTCTTGAAGATCTTCATATTATTCTCAGCACCAGCCAGTGAGGCAGGCAACCACACTTGCAATGTGCGTGGAAATGTACCATTGTTAGTCCACTGCTAATGATTAATAGACTTTATATTATTTACAGATCTAGGTCTTAAGCAAATATTATCTTCAGAGCCTTCCTTGCTCTTCTTTTGGGGCTTTGGGAGTTTCTTTAGCACCATCTCTGGGTTTCCAAGGCCTTCACCCCCCCACCCCCGACTCAAATATCTAATGTTTTTTTTCTGTGTTACCTCACACCCCTTTCCTTCCTATTCCTCTTCATCCTGCACGTGAACATACACGCGTACTGTTTGCTTTGTGTCTACTCTTGAGCATTGAACTTAGAATCAGTCAAACAGAAGGGCACAGAGGGAAAAAAAAAAAACAGATGACTTGGGTTCTATACCTAGATCTGCATTTACCAATCTGTGCAAGTCTATTTCTCTAAGACTCAGTTTTTTGTTTTGTTTTTCTCAATTCATATGGCCAAGAGAATCGGGCAGAGTTTCTAGATGTTGAATGAGATTAGTGCTCTAAAACGGAGAAATAACTGTTATGAACAGTTCAATCATGCAAAACTACTGGCTTATTTTTATTAATACTAGATAGTCCTAGCAGCCAAATTGTAGAAGTGGGGGGGTGAAAATTATTCCCCAACAACCTTATAACCAGTTAACAATTAAACCAAGTCTCATGCCAATTTCCGTTACACAAACAGATATTTATTAAACAAACGTTTGTTAGCAAGATAGTACCCTTGTTCTGTGAGCTTGATGAAGTCTGTCTCTGTTCTTTTAGGTTCTGCAATCATGACCCTGCACGAAAGTCTCATTGGAAATGGATAAACCATATTCCAGACCCAGGATTCTGTCGCTGTTACAATAGGCATCAGGCAACTGGAAGTTCTTCAACCCACACACCATCTCTAATAGTCTAGCTTCTTACAACTTGTTCTTGCAAGGATGGCAATGCCTCTAAAATATTTTAGCCAGACCACATATCTTGGAAATCACTAATTCTATCAATGAGAGTCTATGTCTAACATCTGTTATGATGATTAACAAACTACTAATTTCAGCATGAAAACTCACTTTTGACATTTGTTATATTAAATCGAATGATCTTTGGTATTAATAAAATAAGATTGAGAGATGTACTTATAGTACCCACCTCTGTAGGGATCTGCCTGATAAGACCACCAGCTGCCATCTTGGAATATGAATTTCTGGGCCAGGCAAGGTGGCTCACGCCTGTAACCCCAGCCCTTTGGGAGGCTGAGGCAGGAAGATCGCTTGACCCCAGAAGTTTGAGGCTACAGTGAGCTATGATTGCACCACTGCATTCCAGCCTGGGTGACACAGTGAGACTCTGTCTCAAAAAAAAAAAACCAAAGGATATGAATTTCCGATTAGGGCATCTAACTGTACCTTCAGTGTGACTTAACCTAATCCATACAGAATATATACAATCTGTGTTGAAAAATTTTGAGATATATTTGAAGAAATCATCATCATGGTTATAGTATTTAGGAAGGATATTCTATATATCAGGTGCTTTCTCCCCTCTCCCCATGGGAGAATTATATCCTTGTTTTACAGATGTCATAAATGAAGTTCACAGAGAGGTTATATCACTTTCCACAAGTCAAAAAGCGGGGAAATGGTAGTAAAGTCTGGTTATAAGTCCAGACCATCTCTACCATACTAGGATGACCATAAATTCTGGTTTGTCTGTGACAATCTTGATTTACATCATTGTCATGATATCCTATCTGATCAGTGCCCCGTTTCATCTTCAAAAATATCTCAATTTAAATACTAAACAATACGATCACTTAAACTATACTACATTGCTTCTGAAGTCCAAGAACCTTCCTCTTCCAATTATGTCAGAGTCTATCAGATGTACGAACAAGCTAGAGCCAGCATTTCTGGCCTGGTCTCCTCCTGTCTCATCACACTATTTTGAATATAAGGATATAAAGGGGGAAAACATTATAATTGGGTGGCAAAAATTTAGGCAAAGAAAGTTCTGTTAACATGAAATATAAGCCTTCTCCATTACTAAGATGTAATAATGAGTCACTAAAAAATTGGACAGACTATAATAATCTATTATACATGCGATGAAGATTATAGGAAGAAGATAAAAATCAATATTGAAATTGAGCTATATTTTCAACAATGTTTGCCCAAGAACATTCATATTGACTAAATTTGGTGTCCATTTCCATTTATATTATACTTACCCTGGAACACCCAAGGGGAAAAAAATTTTGTGCCCAAATTTTACTACATGAGGTGTATTATCAAAATAATACCTTTGGTGTAGAATTAGATTTACCAGTCAATTGTGGGAACTAGCTGAAAAAGCACTTCTCTTGGAGGCAGCGCAAATTCACTCAAAGAGCATTCCTCTTTCAGGCAAATCCAAAATCCCTTACTGCTGCCATGACCTTTTCCTAAAATGATAAAAACAGCTATCTGTGGATGGGTATGGGTTGAGAAATGCTGGCCTTTTCTTGTCTGAGCATTCACCATGGCCCAGACACACAGCCCTGTGACCCAGCAGAGAGCAGGCCTTCAGAACTAAGAAGAGTATTGTGTGATGCAAAGGCAGCCTTCTGTCACACATCATCCCATGACTGGTGGTCTACACTGTACTTACGCCAATCGGAGACTATCGTTTCATTGTTTTTCATGGGCTGTTCTCTGATGTTTACTGTTTGCTGGAGCTTCTGCACCAAGGTTAAGCTTCAGCCATTGATCTTTCCTTGCCTCTTCTGACATTTCCTGAGGCCTTATCAGCAGTGATTGGCAGCAATGGCAGAATGACCAAAGCACAATTGAAGAGGACAGCAATGCTGGCCAGGTAAACAACCTGGAATTCTCTGATTAAAGTTAATTCTTGGCTGGGCCTGTCAATTCTTGGCTCATGCCTGTAATCCTAGCGCTCTGGGAGGCTGAGGCAGGCAGATCGTTTGAGCTCAGGAGTTCGAGACCAGCCTGAGCAAGTGTGAGGCCCGGCTCTAGCAAAAATAGAAATAAATTAATTGGCCAACTAAAATTATATAGAAAAAATTAGCCGGGCATGGTGGCGCATGCCTGTAGTCCCAGCTACTCGGGAGGCAGAAGGATCACTTGGGCCCACGAGTTTGAGGTTGCTGTGAGCTAGGCTGACGCCACGGCACTCTAGGCGGGGCAACAGAGTGAGACTCTGTCTCAGAAAAAAAAAAAAAATGATGCTATTAGTTATGATATAAACCAATGTGCTGGAAGAAAGAGACTCCAAATACAATGGTTTTTACAAGATACAAGATATTTCTCTCCAGACAATATTCAGAAACAGGTGGGTTATTCAGGGCTGGTGGGCAACTCTCCCCTGCAGTCATTCAGAAATTCGGGTTGCTATTCTGTGCACTAATGGACATTTCCATGATAGTCACTCGTTCACCAGCATCACATAAACTGTCCAGCCTACCTGAAGGTGGAAAGAGAAAGTGGAGGAAGGCAAGCAGCTGCCTTTATGATTGATGCAACCAGGACATTCAACCCCATTCTTTGCTCATATCTTATTGGAAAGGAGTTCATCCACTGGTGACGCCTAGCTGCAAGGAAGGCAGCTCTAAGTAGGCTGCCACCTACCCGGTTTAAAGTCAGAAATTCTATAACCAGAAAAGAGAAGATAACAAATCTGGGAATGTATTTGGTCATCGGTGCCAGACCTTTGCTTTGGTGTCTTTACCGTCATGATTATACTTACAGTGAAAACGTGAATATGAATTTTTGATATGTTTATAGATTTCTGAAATGGATTAATATGGAAAATCATATCCATTTTACTTTCAATTTTGCTTATTAACTGTAGTTTGTCTATTGAATCCCTTAATACTGTAAATAAATAACAGGATCTTTTTGGAGAGGTATTTAAAAACCTCGTTATTTTCACTGAGCCTTGGGGAAATTTTGCAATTGCCAAAGTAACCCAGTTTATCTTTATGACTGTCCTTATTTTTTCTCCTCTGTAAAAGATGCATAGAAATTATTTGTTACTGAAAATGCTGCCAGGCAGCTTCCCTTGATAGTACTTAAATCCCATGGTGATGAGATACAGCTAGTAAACAGTGAAAGCTATAACATTGGTAACTGCCGGAGCTCCTGGAATAAAATAATAAAATAAAATAATGAAATATAATGAGATTGGCATAAAAGTACTAGAGGGCTATTATTTACTATTCTACTTACTTTTGGAAAGGTAGAGCCTAGTAGATGTTGGTAAGAAAATTTAGTGGTTTGCAAAATTATTTAATTTATTTAATATGGGGTTTTGGTAAGAAAGCAGAAAACTATGAGAGAATGTATATCAGCTAAACAGAAGTGTTTCTTCATCACTTCCATTCCTCCAGGATGCCAGGGAATCTGGATTTAAGAAACCATTTTCATGAATTTATCAAATTTTTATCAAATTTTGTTGTTACTTGCAGAAATTTTGTTAGTGATTTTATTAATGGTATGTTCCAGAACTGTGCTGCCTAATATGGCAGCCACTGGCCACATGTAGCTATTGAGCCCTTGAAATGTGGTTAATTCATAAGTATAAATAGACTTGTACATTATTTTCTAAGATACTGAATTTCAAAGATTTGTTATGAAAACAATGATTTTTAACATTGATCACATATTTAAATGATACTATTTTAGGTCTATTGGGTTAAAAAAAACATACTGTGAGTACTAATATCACCTGTTTACTTTCACTTCTTTTAATATGCCTATTAGAAAATTTTAAATTACATTGTGACTCATTTCTATTGGACGGTGCCAACTTAGCTACTTAAGAGAAAGGATAGACAATCTCTTTTTTCCACCTTAATTGACCTATTCCGTGACCCAAAGGTTATAGAGTTTTAAACCAACAGCCTCTCCACTCCAAGTCCCCTCACACTCCAATGGATGCAGAATCACTGACAGTGAGTCCCAGGGGCATGGGCCTTGGGTTGAACAACTTCTAGTGGTGGACGTCTTACTGCTCTACATGATGATCTCTTCCATTTGTGGACAATTCTAACTATCAGAAGGCCCTTGCCCACACTGGGAAGAAATTTGGCCTTTGTACTTTCAAATTCTAAGATTTTTTTCCTCTAGCATCATTAAAATAAATCCAATCCTTGTGATCTGAGTCTTTCTGTTTAACTCAATTTTCGAAGTGCAAGGTAGAGTGTGGGGAACTGTTGACAGCTGTCAACTCCTTCCATCTTCCCCAGCTCAGGTCTGCTCCTCTCCAGGGCAAACAGAATAATCCCTGCTCCCTCTTAATATGTGGCACATTCTCATTTGTCAATAGTTCTTTTATCACAGTGTTCTTTCTCCAAAACTCTGCAAATATAAGTTTGTGGAAGAAAGCAAGAGTCATTATGAGATGAAAATATTCACTAATGAACTGACCTCTAAAAAAGTTAGTCTGCACTCAAACAGCACTTTTGGTTTAACACCATTGTCTTTAGGGCACAATAGATTCTTTCGAAGAGAAGAGAGTGATTTAAATATCAAACGATTGGGAAACACCATGGGAAAATTAAAGAAGCCCTTTAAAAAATGATTTTTATGATTGTGAGGCAAAATTCCTATGATGTGAATTGTCTCTTACCATACTACCAATTTCTTGTCAGGAATGGTCTTTACACACAAAAGAGCAGCACACTTGTGTGACAGGTTGGGAAATCATGGTCCCAGTATTTTTCATTTCTCCCATCAGAAAGTGGAAATTCATCCTCACCATTTGAATCTGGCCTGGTCTCATGGTTTGCTTTGGCAGATAGGATGTGATGGGAGTGACAATGTGAAAGTTTCAAGAACTTTGACTTCAAGATTCCTTCCAGCTTTCACTTTTGGCCTCTTGAAATGCTCCTGCTGTGGTCAAAGAAGCCTAAACTAGTCTACTGGATGATGAGTGACCACTTGGAAACATGGTCCAGCCCCAAGCCAACACCTACACCCTAGGTTTGTAAACGAGGCCACTGGAGAGACTCCAACCCCAGTTAAGCTGCCAGGAGATTGCAACCACATAGTTGACCCAGGATTATGAGAAATAAAGATTTGTTATTTTAAGCTGTCAAGTTCTTGGGTGGTTTGGTATGCAGCAGTAGATAACTTAGATAACTTGATTCATTTCTTGCTTCATTCTAAGATTAGTGCACAAGTGAAATGATAAACTACATTTTCACTTTTTCATAATTAACCTCCTGCTCTGTTATCTCTCTGGCTTTTGTCCTACATCTCCCCCTTATATATATATATATTTTTTTTTTTTGAGACAGAGTCTCACTCTGTTGCCCCTGCTAGAGTGCTGTGGCATCAGCCTAGCTCACAGCAACCTCAAACTCCTGGGCCCAAGTGATCCTTCTGCCTCAGCCTCCCGAGTAGCTGGGACTACAGGCATGTACCAACAGGCCCGGCTAATTTTTTCTATATATTTTTAATTGGCCAATTAATTTGTTTCTATTTTTAGTAGAGACGGGGGTCTCGCTCTTGCTCAGGCTGGTTTCGAACTCCTGACCTCAAGTGATCCGCCTGCCTCGGCCTCCCAGAGTACTAGGATTATAGGCGTGAGCCACTGCGCCCAGCCCCATTAGGGCAATATTATCTCTCAATTTTTAGTTTTTATGTTTGATATTATTCTTCCCAAGTTTTGCTCACTCATCACTTTTCTTTAGTTAATCCAATATTTGTTAGAAAGTGTTAGATGAATGAATCAAGGAATATCTAGGAATGTAAATTTTACATCCTGGAAACTATAATAGAATGCCATATTTTGTTGAAATACAAATACTTTTTTTTTTTTCCCATTCCTGCATCCCTTATTTCTGAGAAGAAAAATCCCAAATCATTACTGTTTTATCCCTTCCCCCTTGCCATCCTCTTGATGCTTTAAGTACCTTATGATACTCCGTAAGGCCTTTGCAGTGGTTTGAATGGTAGTCCCTAAAAGACATATCCATGTACCTCCCCATAATCGAAGACGGACCCAGACCAGAAGGCCACATGAAGACTAAGGCAGAGATTGGAGTTATTCAGTCACAAGCCAAGGAATGGCTAAAGCCACCAGAAGCTGAAAGAGACAAGAAAGGATTTGCCCCTAGAACATTCAGAGGGAACACGGTCCCACTGACACCTTGATTTGGGGCTGTGTTTTCGGCCAGGTTCTTCTTAGGTATCCAGGTTGGATTGAAGATATAAATGTCAAGTTTCTCAGCCCTAAATCATAATCTATACTCAGCCACTATGTTGGTAATTTAAGCAAATTATTTTGCCTCGTTGGGTCTAAGTTTGGTCATCCCTAAAATTAAAGTAGTAAATTAGATCAGAATATCCCAAAATGATATCTTGAGGAACTCAAGGCTATAATGGATGTGTCCTACAACACACCCTCAGCCCCACCACCAGAGCCAAGGACTGTGGGTAATGTCATGTGCTCAAACAAGTCTGGGCAACACTGGGCCAGATGTGTACTGTGTCACTTCACCCCCTGGCTATAGCTGATCTGGACCAGGGATAAATACCTGACCAGGAATTTTTTTTTTTTTTTTTTTTTTTTTAGATAGAGTCTCGCTTTGTTGGCGTGTCAGCCTAGCTCACAGCAACCTCAAAATCCTGGGCTCAAGCGACCCTCCTGCCTCAGTCTCCCAAGTAGCTGGGACTACAGGGATGCGCCACCATGCCCTGCTAATTTTTTGTTTCATTTTTAGTTGAGTGTCTAATTTTTTCTATTTTTAGTAGAGACAGGGTCTCGCTCTTGCTCAGGCTGGTCTCGAACTCCTGAGCTTGAGCGATCCTCCCGCCTTGGCCTCCCAGAGCTAGGAATACAGGCGTGATCCACCGCACCCGGCCTGACCAGGAATTTTGAACAGAGATTCAGAAATTAAAAGATTAGTGTTTGTTAGTTTTGAGAAATGAGGATAAATAAATGCAATGGCTATGGTGTGGTCACAGTCCTCTTTACATACAGAAAAGTAAAGAAGCCTGTAACACACTGCAGATGGATGAGAATGGAGCAGATGTTCAGAGAGAAACAGAAATAGGAGACCAGGCACCCTCAGACATAGTGAAAGATGGAGAAATTGTGTCCCTATAGATTTGGAGTCCTTTAGTTTTCATGAGATACTTCTATAACCATAAAATAAACTCTCTTCTTTTTGCATAAGCTATTTTGAGTAGAGTTTTGTTACTTGCATCCAAAATAGCATTGACTGACACAGGAAGATTAGCACTTGGTAGCTAACATCTTATTGATGCATCTGAAATATGACAGAGAAAAAAGTACTGGGAAACAAATCTCAAAAACCTAGAGAAACAAATCTCCAAGGTCCAAGCAGACAATAAAAGAGAAGAAAGCAAACTTTACATCTTCACATGTAATTTCATGACTTAGTTTAGATAGCAAGAGGTAAAAAACAAAATGAAATCCATCATCCTGATTCTCAAGGATTTTACTACAACACTGTTGATTCTGAACTAATATTTTTCAAAATAGATTCTTGATAGCAACTATGTATAATTTATAATATAAAGGGTCACCAGTTTTAATGAAGGGGAACAAAGTCGTTGCTCTCATAATAACTATCATACAACTAAGAGGAAAAAATATTTCATTTAAAAAAATGTCTCTCCAATTTCTGTGGGTTTACTAAACTTTACTATTTGTTCTGTTTTGTTTTTGAGACAGAGTCTCTCTCTGTTGTCTGGGGGCTAGAGTTAAGTGGCATCATCATAGCTTATTGCAATTCAAACTTCTGTGCTCCAGTGATCCTCCTGCCTCAGCCTCCCTAGTAACTGGGACTACAAGGTCATGCCACCACTCTGCATAAGTTTTTTATTTTTTGTAGAGACAGGGTCTCACTCTGTTGCTCAGGCTGATCTCAAACTCTTGGCCTCAAGCAATCCTCTGGCCTTGGCCTCTCAAAGTGCTAGAATTTCAGGTATGAGTCACCATGCCCAGCCAATTTACTAAACTTTAAAGAGTAATTGTAAAATTGTCTTATTCATAGAGATGTATTTAAAATGTTCTGTGTCCATGTGTTTAATCTCTCCTTAAAGGAGTCTAGCAAATTTATCTTCAGGTCATTTCTCCCTACTGAGAGAAAATTTCTACCTGTGGTTTTGATCTAGAAACCACTATTGTGCAAAAATAAATTAAAAAGAACACATTCATACATCAAAGGATATTCAGATGAAAAATTTAAAACTCGGTAGGCTTTTCAGACTTCAAATAACCATATGGTGTATTTTTCACAGCATGTCATGTTGTGCTTTAATGAGTGTGATCTCTTTTGTATTCGTAATTTCTTGAGGCATATCGAGCAAGTGGAAATGGGCTTAAATAACTTGAGTTGTCTCTCATGTTGAACCTCTCGGGCGATTCCTCAGAACCACACAGCTGCAAATATAACCTGCGAGGTCCCAGCTTCCAACTGGACAGGCTGTCACATCTTGCCGTGCCCAGGTGCCTGGCTTCCCGTGGGGGGAGGAAAGTGCCAGCCAAGTGGCCTAGCAGCCACCAGGGCGTCACTGTGGAATTATTCTAGTGAAGATTTGAGTCAAGGTCAGGACTTAGCAGAGCAGCAGAGCCCTTCAGAACAATAACTGGCAAATGGTTATTTTAGAGAGCCAATTTTAACCTGGCAAAAAATTATGATGATTTCTTTCCTTTTGCTTATATGTCACTCCCAGTTATGTGTTAAAGGGCCCAAGGATGGGAGTAAATGCACTCCAAGAAAATCCCTTAACTTATGGGATTCTGAGAAAACAGAGGACCAAATGAAATTCAAATTAAAATATTTTTAAACATTCATGTTTTTCTGATTTCGATAGTGATACATTTTCATCGTGGATCACGGAGGGCAGGGTGGCAGATGCAGAAGACAATAATAGCCACTTAAAATCTAACTGGCCCAAGCAACTCTCACCATTTCAGCAAATTTTCTTCCAGGCTTTTTTGCCTATGCATATGTATTTCATCTTCTTATGATTTTTTAAAAATTTAATTTAATTTAATTTTTTTTTGAGACAGAGTCTCACTTTCTTGCCTGGGCTAGAGTACCATGGAGTCAGCCTAGCTCACAGCAACCTCATACTCCTGGGCTCAAGCAATCCTCCTGCCTCAGCCTCCCGAGTAGCTGGGACTACAGGCATGTGCCACCATGCTTGGCTAATTTTTTCTATATATTTTTAGCTGGCCAATTAATTTGTTTCTATTTTTAGTAGAAACAGGGTCTCGCTCTTGCTCAGGCTGGTCTCAAACTTCTGACCTCGAGCGATCCACCGGACTCAGCCTCCCAAAGTGCTAGGATTACAGGCGTGAGCCACAGCCAACACCTCCTTCTTCTTATCAGTCATTTGAATTGAAATTTTATCAGAGTGAGTCTTAGCTGCAGGGAGAGTGGAAAAGTAAGTTGGTGATTTCTAATTTAGGAACAGGTAGGCTAATAAGGTGAGAAATTTCCCACACACAGGAAGGCTGTTCATAAGCTGCTGAGTGGACAAAAAGTATGACAAGGTCCAAGACAGCTGTGTAATGCTTTATTGTATAAATGTTTCATAATATATTTAATTCCTTTGGTGTTACAATTCTGGGCCATTTAAGACAATATACATTCTTAGTCGGGTTTATTGAGGTATAATTTGCATATAAGTAAAATGTACTCTTCTGTACAGCTTATCCATTTTAGTGTCTGGTTTTGTGAGCATTGACAAATGCATAAGGTCATGGAGCAATGACCATAAGCAAGATATAGAACAGTTTCTTCACACCCCAAATTCCCTCACATGGCTCTTCAAAGTCAGTCCTTCCCCCATCCCCAAATGGTGGTGACAATTACCTATTTTTTTATCCCTATAGTTTTTCCTTTCCCAGAATGTCATAGAAAAGGAATCATATAGTATGTGTAGCCTTTTTTTATCTGGCTTTTTTCAGTCTGCCTAATCATTTTGATACTCACCGATGTCATTGTACATATCAGTAGAGCATTCCTTTTTATCACTGGGTAGTATTTCTTTTATTATTATTATTATTATTATTTTAATTTCATCATATTATGAGGGTACAAATATAGTCAAGGTTATATATATTGCCCTTGCCACCCCCCCCCCCCATTGGGTAGTGTTTCATCATATGGATGTACTTCAGTTTCTTTATCCATTCACCAGCTGAAGGACATTTGGGTTGTTTCTAGTTTTTGACAATTATAAAAACAGCAACTATAGACATTTGAGTACAGGTTTTTGTGTAAACAAAAGTTTTCATTTCTCTTAGGTAAACACCTAGGGGTGGTATTACTGGGTCATAGGGTCAGAGTATGTTTAATTTTATAAGAAACTGCAAAATTGTTTTCCAAAGTGGCCATGCCATTTTGCATTTCCACCAGCAGTGTATGAGAGTTCCAGTAGCATCCTCACCAGCACTCAATTTTGTTTTTATTTTAGCTATGCTCATATATGTTAAAAATAATTTTGATGCTAATCCTTGATGAAATTCCAGGATAGAAAATAAAATTATGGAATACAACGTTGCAACATTGGAACCCCAGTGAAAAGTCATGCTCTTCTGTTTCCTCCTGCTATGGTTTGAGTGTATCCCCCAAAAATTCATATGCTGTAAGCCTGGTCCTCACTGCAACAGTTTTGGGAGGTAGGGCCTCTGGGGAGGAGTTTGGGTCATGGGGTGGACACCTCATTGCTATGGTTGGATATGGTTTGTTTGGCCTCACCAAGTCTCATTTTGAAATTTGATCCCCAGTGTTGGAGGTGGGACCCTAGTGGGAAGTAATTGGATCATGGGGCTGGATCCCTCATGAATGTCTTAGTGCCATTCTCACAGGAGTGAGTGAGTTCTCACTCTTAGTTCCCATGAGAAGTGGTTGCTGAAAAGAGCCTGGAACCTCCACTTCTCTCTATTGCTTCTTCTTTCTCATCATGTGGTTTCTTTCTTTCTTTCTTTCTTTCTTTCTTTCTTTCTTTCTTTCTTTCTCTCTCTCTCTCTCTCTCTCTCTCTCTCTCTCTCTCTCTCTCTCTCTCTCTCTCTCTCTCTCTCTCTTTCTTTCTTTCTTTTTTGAGACAGAGTCTCACTTTGTTGCCCAGGTAGAGTGAGTGCTGTGGCGTCAGCCTAGCTCACAGCAACCTCCAACTCCTGGGCTCAAGCAATCCTTCTGCCTCAGCCTCCCAAGTAACTGGGACTACAGGCATGCGCCACCATGCCTGGCTAATTTTTTCTATATATATTAGTTGGCCAATTAGTTTTTTTCTATTTATAGTAGAGACAGGGTCTCGCTCTTGCTCAGGCTGGTTTCAAACTCCTGACCTCAAGCAATCCGCCCGCCTCGGCCTCCCAGAGTGCTAGGATTACAGGCGTGAGCCACCACGCCTGGCCTCACCATGTGATTTCTGTACACTAGGATCCCCTTCACCTTCCACCATGAGTGGAAACAGCCTGAAGCCCTCCCCAGAAGTAGACATTGGTGTCATGCTTCTCATCCAGTCTGTAGAACCATGGGCAAAATAAACCTCTTTCCTTTAAGAGTTACCCAGCCTCAGGTATTCTCTATAGTAACATATATGGACTAAGATACTCACAAATAGAGTAATGCCCTCTCATGGGAATGAGTGAGTTCTTGCTCTTGCAGGACTGGATTACTTCCCACAAGGGCAAGTTGTTGTAAAGTGAGGCTTCCTCTCATGTTTGATCTCCTTTTTCACACACACACCCACTTTCCCTTCCACTTTTCCACCCTGCTATGAAGCAAGTTGAGGCCCTCACCATCATATATGGTTGCCCATTTTGGACTTCCCACAGAGCCATGATCTAAAGTAACCTCTTTTCTTCATAAATTACCTAGTCTCTGGTATTCTGTTATAGCAACTACAAAGTGAACTAAGATTCCCCACAACTTTTCATATAAAATCTCATTGCCTTGGAGACAGGAAGAAAATATGAACGAAGTAGATGATAGTGGTTAGGTGAATTATTAGTTAGTTACCTGGCCAACACAAAAAAGTTCCATATGAGAGAAGTTTCTTAGGAAAGAGCTGTAAGACATGTCTTATATCAGGTTTTTATTTATTAAAAACCTTTGTAATTTTGAAGGACAGATACCCTTGCCCATGAAGGAGAGGAAATAAAAGCTACCCGAAAGTCCAGAAGTTATTATCTATATATGCATTTCCTCCATTCAGTTTGTTGTGATTTCATGTTCCTTTGATTTATCTAGCTTCCAGATTTGTCCTTTTTATTAAATTTGCTCATCTAGCTTGTGATTTGACTCAGTTCCTGGCTTCTGCACTATTCCTTATGCACTGCCCACCCCTTCTTGAACAGCTCTTACTACCAAACTCGATAACTTCCTTGGCTTTGGATCTGCTAGTGTCAGCATTTTGACAATTGTTGTTGGCTTCAAATCCAGCCCTATCTTCCAGTTTTCACCCAACTCTTGCCTGAATGTGTGGGACTTGACATTATTGATTACTTGAATGGAAACACTGACGGTGTGTAAATCAAATTTATGGATGACATAGAGCCAGGAGAATAATATGTTGGATGACAGAATTAGGACAGAGAAGATAGGCTGGAACAAAGAACTGAAACAAACAACATAAATGGTAGCTGAATGGAATTCTGAACTTAGTTTTAAAACTCAACTACACAAGCACAGAATGGGAAGTATGAATTGCCGCTGCTTCAAATGGAAATGACATAAGGTTTGAGCAGATGGCGTTTCACATGACTCATTGGAATGATGCAATAAGTGGCGCTGCCAAAGACAAAAACAAAAACACAACCCCCAAAACTTTCATGTGTCCTGAAGCTATACTGGTAGACACACAAAGTGGATTGGTCAAATTGGAGATGATCTCTCTTTACTCCACCAGTCAGACCACACTTAGAATATCAGATTCAGTTTGGTGTAGCACAATCTAAGGCAAAGACAAACTGGAGTGTGTCTATCTTCACCTCTTGTTGCAATCTGGTTTCTGTCTTACCACAGTACTGAAGACTTTTTTGTAAGCCAATGGACACATTTCATGCCTTACCATACCTGACCTCTCTGCAGCATTTGACACATTGACCACTTCCTTCTCCAAGTTGTCTTCTTTGGTTTCTCCTTATTACACTCTTACTTTTTTTTTTCACTCCTTTTCTGAGAATGACTTTTTCTCCTCCTGCTCTGTAAATATGGATGTGCCCCAAGTTTCCTAGCTCTCTTTTCTATAGATTCTACAAGGGAGATCTTCTATCTACTCCCACTACCAACTATATGCCATTAACACCCAAATCCTTGTTTCTAGCCTTGGCCTTTTTTGGGTTCTTGTTTTATATATCTATTTTGTTTTTGGTGAAAATATTTGATCAATAAATGCCCAGAAGACAACAAAGAGGCCTCTAAGAGAAATAATAAAATGTCAAAAGGAGTTTGTTCCTAGGTAAGACAAAACTAGTGGAGATGTCTTGCAGTCTGGAAGCCCTTATAGATAACAGCCATTGAGGGACTTGTTTTGTCCAAATTGCACTCTGGGAAGAGGTGTTTTCTTGAAGATATGGTGTTCTACAAGTTGGGGTCAGAGTAGAGATGGAATGTTGGTGAGCCTCACCTTTACAAATAATCAGCGGACTGACGACAAGCAAGTCTTCCTTTTATCTCCTCAAAAGAAGTCAAAATGGTAGACCTGGAAACATAAATATAAGAACTTCTCATTTTTTATAACTTCTAGATTTTTTATTATTTTTATCTCGTTTATCTTCCAGTAGTACTTGGGAACAAAAGCTTTACCATGAAAAAAATAATTGTTCCTTTCTTTCCTTTGAAGATAACAAGAAAGGAAAGAAGCGAACAGAAGGTGCCTACTCTGGGTTGGGTTTGGGTAGAGAAGATATTCAAGAGAAAAGGTGTCCACTGTGAGGTACAGACTACTGAGGGAGAGGAGGGGTATTTTGAGGAAATTGCTTAAAAGAAAACACAAGGAATTAGTTTGTAAAAAGATTCAACATAAAAACTCAAAGCCATACCACATAAAAAAAAGAGAAGGATTTGGCAATATTTCACCTGGAATGGGATTTTAGTTGTTTGGAGATGTTAGAAAGCTATCTTGAGGAAAAGAGCTCAGAATATTGTATATAGCCATGATGGACAGAATTGGACCCATGGGATGGAAATTATGGTTGGAGATGGTGGTAGAGAAAGAGGGGAGAATGGAAGGACAATATCTGCAAATTTAGGGTATCTACCAACCCTAAGAGTTTATGAATATATTGAGTGTCTAGACATGCAGGAAAAAATCTGTCTCTTCCAAAAGCTTACCATCTGGTTATGAGTCAAAACACATATGAAATCACTAAAAATTTCTCAATGATACGTAGTTATATGCCAAAATCAATATTTTCTGCTGTAATAGCCAAAGAAATTCATGGAAAGGAAGCTTAAAATGATGTTGAGAGCAGAATGTGAGTGCTGATGTGGTCCTCTGTGTTGGGCAGACATAAAAAAAAGAACATTCTTGATAAGACAGCATACTACAAGATGCAGAATAAAATTGTTATAAGACTCAAAACCTTTTATTCAGAAGCCTGGAGAGCCAGTGGTGATGCAATCGTGAAAGTCATTTTCCATAGCTTGTTGAGAATTGAATATTCTTCATTCCAAGAAGTGGCCCAAAGCTTGGAATAAGTGGTAGTCAGTTGGTACAAGGTTTGGGGAATAGAATGAATGACAGAGTTTCCACGTCTAGCTTCTGTAGTTTGAGCAGCATTGTTTATGCATCATGTGGTTGAGCATGGTCTTGTGAGAGGATTGGCACATCTCTATTGAGCAATCTTGGCTGCTTAATCACAGCATCCTCATCATTTCATTCACTTGGTTGCAGTAGACATCTTCTGTAAAGGACTGACCAGGTTTCATGAGGCTGTAGTGGACCAGCGCTGGACCACCAGACACCATTAGCTTTTTTTGATGAGTATTCAGTTTTGGACTGTGTTTTCGCACTTCATCTTTATCCAATCATTGTGCTGAACACTTGCGATTGTCAAAAAGAGTCCATTTTTCATCACATGTAACAATAGGGCGTAGAAATGGTTCACCTTTACGTTGTGACAGCAAAGAAAGCCAAGCTGCAAGACGGTTTCTCTTCTGACGCTCATTTAATTCCTGTGGAACCCATCTATCCAGTTTCTTTACCTTGCCCATTTGTTTCAAATGGTCCAATATTGTTGGAATAGTAATGTCAAACCTTGATGCTAATTCATGCATCAGTTGAGATGGATTCGCTTCCACTATAGCTTTCAGCTCATCATTATCCACCTTGGTCTCAGGTTACTCACATGACTCATTTTCAAGATTAAAATCACCAGAATGGAACTTCTTAAACTATCAACGTACTGTGCATTCATTAGCCACATCCTTCCCAAATACTTTGTTGATATTTCGAGCTGTTTGAGCTGCTTTGGTTCCACAACGGAACTCATATTCAAAAATAACACGAATTTTTTGTTTATCCATGGTTACACAAAAATTACTCAAAAAAAATATTTGAAAGATAATCACAAGCCAAAAGGTGCATTTGCAAGGCTGAGGATGTATCTTCACAATAAACATAAACAAGAAGTGTCAAAGTGAAATGCCAGAGATATCAACTGTCAAACAGTACACAAGGAAATTGGTCATTTCATACTTAATAGCCTAATAGTGAAGTATAGAAACAAGATTATGGGTTTTAGAGTCAAACAGGAGTCCTTTGCATCCTGGTCAGGTAGACAGATTGCTTTCGTGGCCCCAGTTAATGGCTTCCCTGAACTCATGCCCAGTGTAGAATGAGTTTGCAGCTCTTCCCATCCATTGAAACCTGGTCAGCCTTGTGACTTGCTTTGGCCCATGGAATATGGAGGAAGCGACAGTGCACCAGTCCTGAGCCCAGGTCTCAAAAAGCCTTTTGCTTCTTCTCTGTCTCTTAATCCACCCTCTCTGCCACCCCCACGTGCACCCACAGCTCCCAGAACTTTGTTTCTATCAAAAGAATAAGCCTGAACTGACCTGCTCAACTTCAGACAGCCCATGAAATAGTAGGCCCAGATATGTTGAAGCCAGACCTACCTCTCTAACATGTTGACAGAGCCGCCAACATCGGAAGAACCATCTATCTGATGTCTGACCTGTAGTCTTCTGAGCTTACTGTGGTAAGGTACTAAGTTTTGGAGTGGTTTTGTTTTGGAGCAATTGCTAAATGATACACTTGGTTCAACTAGTTACTAGCTCTGTAACCTTCAGGAAGTTGCTTAACTTTTCTGAGCCTCATTATATTCATCTGTGCTTCAATGTCTATTATACATTATCTCTTTTAGATACTCACAATAATCTTGTGATGTGGTGTCATTATCCCCTTTTACAAGGAAACGACTTCTTACAAAGGTGAAGCGATCAGCCCAAGAGGTAACACAATGAGTTGGCAGCCATAAAACTTTTTCATACAGGATCTCGAAGAAAGTAAACCAAGTTTATAACGGAACTTAGTGAAGAATTTCAAAATGCAATGTGAAAGTACAGAAGCTCATTTATATTAAGAGTGTCTCCCTTAAGTGGAATAATTGAACTTTTCAGCGCAGAAAAGAAAACCCACAAGTCTGAATGTAGTGAGGGCAAGGGCTGATTGTTTTGTTTGCTATTCTATTCCCAGGGCCTCACAGATTCTGCAACAACTTGGTAGGTATCAATAAATATTAAATTATTTTTTTTTATGTAGAGATGGGATCTCACTATATTGCCCAGTCTCTAACTCCTGTCCTCAAACAATCCTCCCACCTTGTCCTCTCGAAATGCTGGAATAACAGATGTGAGCCACCACACCTGGCCCAATAAATATTTTTTGAAAGACTTAATCCATGAATGAATCCTGACTGAATAACAGTACATGGAAATCATCATCTATTCTAAGGCCTAAAGTGAAAGTGTAAGTGTTCAATACTTGAATTCTCCAATACACAGACATAAACACACCTTCCTTTTCTCCCACATGATCTTTCTCAAACCAATGTACAGAAAACCTTGTCCCCACATGGTTCGGGCAGCAACACAGACTGCAGAGGTAGAGGGATGTGGGACTTGAAGTCGTACCAGGAAAAGCCACCTCTTAGCTGCGACGTCACCTTACTGTCTTGTGGAAGTTCCTCAACACATACATCCACTTTCCTATTCTGACTGTGTCCTGTGCCACCCGCTTAGAAATGCTAACACAGAGAGAGTTATTGCGACATATGTATACCGCCTGGTGTAGCGACCGGAGTGGGAGCAACGACTGAGTCTGCACGTCTAAAACGGCATCCAGCAGAAAGGACTCGGATTCCTGGGAAGAGTGTGTAGGGGCTGGCATAAAGGTGTCTTGGTAATGTTTTCCTCAGGGTGAGCAGCTAGGTTTTGGATTTTAGTTCACGGAACAAAGAAAGAAATAAAGGCTTAGTAGGTTCAACAGCCAAATTTGAAATTTCTTGGGTAGAGTCAGTAATTAATTGTCTTTCTTTGTGCTGCCAGAAGCCTTCTTCCTCTTCTTTTATTTTTTATTATTTTTTATTTTTTTGAGACAGAGTCTCACTCTGTCATCTGGGCTACAGTGCTGTGGTGTCAGTCTAGCTCACAGCAACCTCAAACACCTGGGCTCAAGCGATCCTCCTGCCTCAGCCTCCCAAGTAACTGGGACTACAGGCATGCGCCACCATGCCCGGCTAAATTTTTTTCTATATATTTTTAGTTGGCCAACTAATTTCTTTCTATTTTTAGTAGAGACAGGTCTCACTCTTGCTCAGGCTGGTTTCAAACTCCTGAGCTCAAACAATCCGCCCCCCTCGGCCTCCCAGAGTGCTAGGATTACAGGCGTGAGCCACCACACCTGGCCTCCTTCTTTCTCTTTGTGCAGAACAATTTGCTTCTCAGTCTTCCCAACTGGACAGAGCTCCCTAAGAAGCAGGGATTACATCTTTTTCTTGCTCCCTGCCCAACCACAAGACAGCTTGCCAGAGGCAGATGCTGTCCATGAACTCTTGGGCATTTGCTTAGCAGACTTGGGTGCAATTCAGGGATGAATTTCTTAACCGTTTTGTATTGTTTACATCACAGAGACCTTAGGAGAATCCAGTGGAGGCTACTGACCTGAAAACCAGGAGGTGGTTCCTAGTAGGTAGCTTGATTTGGGGGTAACTTAACTGTGAAGCTCCCTTCCAGAGATGCGGGTATACAAAAACACACGGTCAAGTTTCATCACTAAAGCAGAATTATCTCAGTAGGCTGAGGGTGAGTAAGGCCACCAGATCCACAGACACTTTTGGTACGCTAAGGGATCACCAGCTATACCCACTTGTCTCCTACATCTGGGATGGGTGATAGTTATTCAATACATTCAGCATGTATTGCCATATGCAAGGATACAAGGCAAGGTACCTGCCCCAAAGGCACAGGGAAGGAAGATGGCTGCAGTGGAGTGAGAGAGGATGACCAGAAGCAGGCAAGTCAATTAGGGTGAGAGTTCAGAAAGGTATTATCGACTGTGGGGGCAGGGTGGGGATTATCCTGACTTTTCCTGACTCTTACAGGAAAAGTGGGAATGGGCCAGATGGAGAAGGGAGAGCCAGATGTTTTAGGCAAAGGAAAGAATATGGCAAAGATTCAGCAATGTTCAAGCAGGGGCAACTCCCAGGGTGGCTGAGGAGAGAATAGCTTTAGCTGACCACTCCAGGGCCTCCATCAGTCCTGCCCAAGCCACATCCAATAAATATATAGTCTAAGAAAAAACTCTGCACTTGCTAAAATGGATTGATTATTGCATACTGGAAGTTTGGTATAGACAGAGGACAAGGAGAAAGTTTATGCCATACTGAGTGTCCCCATCACTGCTGGACTTGATTTCTCCAACATTTCTTCCTCTCTTGCCTGAAGCTGCTGGTGTAGATAGAGTTAGAGCTGAGCTGATAGACAAGGTTTGGGCTCTCCCTGGCCATGCTCACCCTGACAATTTGCATTTGCTGATGTCAGGGGCCATATCTCTGTGTTCACTGCTGTTTCTCTACCAACCACTAGAGTGCCTGCATGTAACAAATACACGGTCATTATTTTTTTGATGAATAAATTCATGGGGAAATGAGCAACTATGGATATGGTAAATAAATACTGTTTTATTTATTATATGATTACAGAAAGAATGAAAGTTTTGCTCAATGCTACCCACTGAAAATAAATTTAAGTTTGAACAGCAGTTCAATTATGTTAAGAGTAATTGCCCAGTGCTGTATTAGGGATGTGATCCAATTCCTAAGAGAAATAAGCATATGCATTATCAAAGCGTAATTACACCTGACATTAAGTGGCTTCCCTGTAGATTCCTTCCTGACAACAGAAAAGTAAAAATTCCGTAACAACAGCAAGAGTGACTCACCTTTTCATTTCTGAGGGCTGTTCCTCCCAGCTTAAGTATGACATTTGCTTAAAAGATAAAACCAGCCCTATTCCAAATAAATGACATCTGGACAGCTCTTCAAGGACAAATATTTTATTAGAATATAGGCACTTGGCAAAGTAAATACGTGGTTACAAAGTGTTTTAAGTATTTACTTTATATAGTGACCAGAAAAATCAAGCCACAGTGTAGATTTCTTTTCTTGAAGTTGCAGACTGTAGAAGGCTGTGTGTTTATAGTAAAATAAGAAGGCATATGTTGCCAACTTATGTTTAAGTCAGTGATGTCCTTCCCTTCCCCATATTGACACTGCAGTGAAGCACATATCACTTAGCACTTGTTAAAATGCATTAAAATCACTTTTGTCTGGGAGAATTGTGAAACCCTTCGAAATCACTAGCTCTGATAAGAATGATTACAACACCAGACTTGAGAAGCTTTATAATAAAATGCATAAGGTCAGAAAGCTTTTGGAAAAATTGGAGTCTTATTTTTGTAGTCTCCAAAATCCTTTTTTTTTTTTTTTTGAAAAGAGAGTTTACACTGCATAATGCAAGGCACTACTATCTCTGTTCCAAGCTACAAGGGAAAAGTGAGCTCATTTTTTTTTCAAGGAAAATATTCTTTCTTTGTGAAAGGTCAATAGTAACATAACTAGTTTAAAGTCACGAAGTTTTAGCCAAAAGCCATGTCTTAAGGTTTCATCCATTTCTAATGTCTTTGCCCATAGCAGAGATCCCCAGAGCAGCACACGGAAGCTTTTCGTGCTGCTCATTTAGATCACAATAACCTTGCTCCAATCTGGAAATCACTGAAGCAGCACATACAAGTCTGTACAAAAAGCAAGATAAACTCATTGTAATAGGAAGTCATTCCATTCAATATGTTAAAATACAGAATATTTTAGTTCTGTAATATTTAGTTTCCTGTTCCATCTTCAAATGAAACAATCGTCTTGCTTATTCTAGAGAACTTGTCTTTTGTGAAATATATCCAGAAAAATTGTTTGAGTGTGTCCTGCCACTCAGTGCCCAGTGCTCTGGCACTCAGGGTGGATGTTCATCCATCCAATGCAGCGAAATGCACTTTCTTTTAGGGTTGAAAAAACCATCTCTCAGCTTCCAGGGGGTGCAAGAAGCCCTGAGGTGAGCAAAGGGAGGAAGCTGGGAAGCTCCAGGTGGGGCCAGCCTGGGCTGGGACTGTGCCCTGGAGAGAGGGGCAGTCTTTGCAGGGCCAGGCGCTGCTCCTCTGGCTCCCTGCCCTACTGGGCAGCGCAACTGGCCGCCTGCTCCTTGGACTTTGAACTTAAGACTCAACAGGAGCAGAAAGTTCTATTAAAAACCGTCTGTCTCCCTGCCTGGCAGCAAGCCCCAAGTCGTCCCAGCACAGCGGCGTGCCGGGTGTGGAGTTCCCATGTTTCCTAAGCACTCCTGTGCTAGGTGCTGGGGATATTAAAGTCTTGAGGAGGTAGGAAGCCATTATTCAAAGTTGTGGGTTACTAGCAGGAAGCGCACATGATGACTAAACCCTAGTTTCTGTCCTTGAAGACAGGAGCCTCTGGGAGAGACAGGAAGTAAACATAATCTCAATGCACCGTGCTAAATGCCAGGATAGGAGTGAGGCCCAGGGTGACGCAGGGACGGAGGGAGAAGCGGCCTCTACCTTCTTTACCGACAATAGGATCCCTCCTAGACTTGAGGATCCAAACACCCCAAGAAAATGTACAGCAATTCAATATGTGAGCATATGGACACTGATTGTTATTCATTACTTTTTTTTTTTTTTTTTGAGACAGAGTCTCGCTTTGTTGCCCAGGCTAGAGTGAGTGCCGTGGCGTCAGCCTAGCTCACAGCAACCTCAATCTCCTGGGCTCAAGCAATCCTCCTGCCTCAGCCTCCTGAATAGCTGGGACTACAGGCATGTGCCACCATGCCCGGCTAATTTTTTCTATATATATTAGTTGGCCAATTAATTTCTTTCTATTTATAGTAGAGACGGGGTC